>JAULAV010007322.1:0-25000 GCA_030789695.1 Scilla litardierei
CTGATCACTGGATTTCAGTTACAGTTTACGAAATGGTGAAAGGCGATGATTTCTCCAGATCATGTGGATGGATTATAGTCACCAGTGACTAGCAGTTTAAGTGTCAATGGGAATTCTGGATCAAGTCGAGTGAGCGTGTTTGGTTTTACGAGTACTCAATGATCAGGAAATATGGGAAAAGAGTTAGTGGATTGCCTTGGTTGTTTGGATTGAAAAGGAAATCGTAAGTAAGTCTGACGCCCGAAAATCTAGAATTGGTTGGTAGTTTCACTTTAGAGATTCCTAGAGGCAGCTGAGCCAAGAACCAAATTGAAGCGGAGAACAACAGGATCATTATAATAGGTTCTCATGAACGGGCTTTTGAGTTGGAAATTTTATGGGTGTTTAAAATGATTGGGACTAGCCAATTAGGGCTGGATAGTTGGAGGTTGTTTAACCACCCTAGATGTCAAAAATTGGACGTGTCTGCACATTAGAGCCTTGTGGTTGTTCTGCCTTCTCCGTAGATCCATGAGGAGGATTACCCGGCTCGTGTGAATATATATCATTGTCAGGCATGCTTAGTATTATTACTTAGGTATATGTGGGCTTATGGATGAGTAATGGAATATGTGTATTGCGATGAATGTAATGATTATGTGTATATAGTACGTGAATAAGTATAGATACTTATGTAAGATAATATGTGTGTGGAAAGCTAAACCACTCTAGGGATGTCTGTGTATATAAGAGTTAGTGTTGGAACATCTACTGGGGGTGTATGTAGTTGGAGATACTTAATAATGGTTGAAATAATATGTTGGTGAATTGTGCGTATATTAGGTTTAATGATACTAGTGTACTTATGGTTAAATGTGCATCCTTATTATTTGATCTATATGTTAGTACGTGTGGGCGTGTGCTCGTACGTAGGTATGTGCTTACTATATGAATATATGTGATATACGTACGGTAATAGGGTGATAAATTTTGTTTGGTATTGTTTGCCTTTACGGGATGTTGTGTGTATACCTCGGGGTATACACGATTAATGTATGTCTTAACTATGTATGGATAAGTAGATGTATTGGTATACTAATTATAAGTAGTAGGATATGGTGTGAATATATGAGTTACATGTGCGTGACTATACGGTGAATGCATGTATTAGGGAAAGTATTATAACTTTACGTGTGCTGATGTCTGTATTGTTATTATGGTATATAAAGTGATTGAACTATGCGAGTATTACCTGACTAAATATTAGGTGTGATTGACATATGGTATGTATATGGTTGTATTGGTGGATGTGTATACATTGAGTGCTATTGGTATAGTTATAGCTACCGTGTTACATATATAGAGCATTCTGATATGTGTTTTGAGTCTCACTCAGGCTTGAGTGGGTATACTCTAAGTATATTGTTAGGTATGTCTGTAGTTGCATATATCAATGAATGATGTATGTATAGAGATAGGATTGTTTGCGCCTGGTTGCGTTACGCACCTGAAGGTGGGTCGCTATACCAGTATATAGTTATAGGACTGTATGCGATGTGAATATATGGTGAAGTATCTGCGTGCATTTGAGTGACTATAAATTTGTGAAATTCTAGTAATGGTGAATGTATATTAGATATAGTAGACTTGATTTAATAATGATATGATGTGATTACATGTGTTGATGTGTTTGGTATTGGATGTATACTAGGAACTATTAAGGAGTAGTATACCCATGTTTGTTTGTGTATAGGTAGCTATCCATACGTGGAGTACTACGATTGTATTTGTTGGTGTGAACTATTAAATTGGTTGTGAGTATGTGCACCATGTCATGTAATAAGTATTTAATAGTTATATAGGGATGTATGAGACTATATGAACGATTGAAATATGTGTATGAATTTGACTGGCTATGATAGGCGTAAGTGTGTAATGTGCGTGAAAATATACATGTTAGTAGAATTACTGTTCGACTACCCAGTGCATATATAAGCACTTGTAATGACTATACCTAATTGAATTATATGTAATAGGATTGGGATGGTTACTAGAGCGACTAGATATGTTAGAAAGTCCGAGGACGGACTTTATTCTAAGGTGGGTAGGATGTAACGGCCGGTACCAACTATTCGTTATACAGCTGTGCGTATAGCAATTTTGGGTATCTGATTGGTTTTGTTGCTTTGTATGTAAGTCGTGTCGCCGAGTCGTTAGGGCCGTAGCACTTGGTTGCAACCTTAGCAAGCCACCCCGACTTGTGCCCAACCTAGAATTACCGTCGCCTTTGGACCCCGTATCCTTTATACGCGTTGCGTGCACATAGCCTTGTTCGTGCACATATTTATTCTAGACTTTGTCCGTAACTAAACCCTATAGTGTGATATGCCGTTGTGACCCTCTCCGAGAGTATTAAAGTGTGGCACTAATTTGGAACGACGTTTCACGGGTTGTTCCCCCACTATTTACCCTTATTTGACGAGACGTCGCGATTTTCGCTTTCGCCGCGAGGCACTTCTATTTTTAATTTCGTTTCTCGTTATTGAAATTGTAATCCGTCTTCTCCATCTTATTTCTCTCGTCGTCCCGGTCACCCCCATATTTATCTTACGGATTTTGGACTCCGTTTGATCTACTTTCACTTTCTGCCTACTTTAGATATTGGTTAACCTTAAGTTCCTCTTAGCTCGTATCCCCTAATAATGGTTATAATAATAATATTCTCTTAGATGATAACTGAGCCCACGTTTTCCCCTCTTGACTGTGCACACATGGCAGGTAGGAGAGAGGGAGAGAGTGTGTGGGTATTTGTTTTATAATAAGTTATAACAAAAAAA
The DNA here is from genome assembly GCA_030789695.1 of Scilla litardierei. Taxonomy (NCBI): domain Eukaryota; kingdom Viridiplantae; phylum Streptophyta; class Magnoliopsida; order Asparagales; family Asparagaceae; genus Scilla; species Scilla litardierei. The sequence goes on from JAULAV010007322.1 coordinate 2,817, forward strand.
CCTTATAATAACAATCTAATTCTATAACCCTACCCTATAGCCTGGCCGCCCCCTCCCCCACGTGATTGTCTTGGCCTGTTGTTGGGCTTTAGCAATCCTATAGAATAATGAAATTAAGAGGAGATAACCCTATCTGACCCTAGGCACCCCTCCCCAGGTGATGGGCTCAGCCCCCCCTATGTTTTCAACCTAGGGTATTTTTAAACCTAATTCCTATATCTCTCCCAGCAACATCAAACGACGGCCGCCTCTCATAACGTTTCCGCATCATCGCAAGCCTCCAGGCACCGCTTTTCGCTCATCCCTTATCAACCCCGAACTCTGACCTTTGCCCATGCCGCCGACGACCTACCCCCACTCCGACGTGTCTCCTCCCTCATCGCCACCGTGGGGCCCCGCTGCGCCGCCGTTGGCCGCCGCAAAACGCCCCCGACCCGCAGCGAAGCCCGCGGCAGCTTGCAGCGGCTGTCAAACCGCCGCCCACCGACACTGGGACGCCGCCCCCTCGCCCCTCGCTCCGACGTGACCGTCGAAGCTCCGCCTGCCCGCCAGAACCCCCGCAGCGCCGCTGTTTTGCTGCAGCAGCGCGCTGCAGCCGCAAACCGCCGCCAGCACCATCGCAGCACCGCCCCTAGGCGTTAGCAGCTGCAGCAGCCCGCAGCCCTACCCACGGCGCCGCTCGACATCGCCGACGGCCTCGCCTTGCCCCGCCGTGACCCCCTAGTCGCCGTCTTGCAGCCTGAAACAAGCCCCGTGCCGCTGTTTTGTGGCAGCAACCCCGGCGTCGCAGCGACGTTTCCTTACCCCGTGGCGACGCTCGACGGCTCCGTGCCGTTGTCAACGTCCCCCCTTGCTAGGTCATCCGCGAGGAGATCGCCGCTTATACACGTAAGTATATAACGATGGGACCATGTGTTACTCATTTTTCATCATATGTTGGCCTTATAATATATATATTAGGAAAGATTATTGGTCTGTAACTCATATTTTAAGTGTATTATAGGTTAGTTGGCAGATTTGATGTATAGTCTAATTGGCACCCTACTACTTGATGATACACCGATTATTTATTAAGTTGGTAGTATAAGAAGTGGTTAGTACCAAGGTTAGAATGGATGCTGTATGTCCTCTAAATAAGTATATCATTGTTTTATACTAGTGATAGATACCAGTAAGTTGTATTTTATGCTAAGTTTTGTGTAAGAAATAATATGTGATTATTAAATTATTTTGGGTATATACATATATACGTGTAAACGATAGATATATTATTATTATAAGAGCTTAGCCTTGTCCTGATATGACGTAATCTTATGTAACAGATATAATACTTTTTCTAAGCCGACGTCGTTACCGAAGCTCTACAGGAAATCCAACCCCTGGCGTCGCTACCCGACGTCAGAGTAACTCTCACGTCGTATTGCGGTTCCGTTGATCCGTTGGTTGACCCGGACCCTGCTGGACTACATCCTTGCCGGAATCTTTTAGGCAAGGAATGAGACTTTAGTTACTGCTTTTATACTTTTCTAGAATTGATGTTAGAACTGCTAGATTTATTTCTGCAAAGTACTTGAAAAATGATCACCTGTTACTTTCTGCTCGAACCCACTTTTAAAATGCAACTTGAACCTCACATGCTAATTAATAAGCCAGACATTGTAGTTATGTGGAACTTTGTAGAAGATCACAGGTGTGGGCCTCTCCTATACGGAGGTTGGCACTACTCTTATGGAAAGTTGTTGGCTCATCCAGGAATGTCTCACTTATGGATAGTTAATCGATGACGGGGGTGACCATTGAGAACTGGTGCTCCCCAGCTTTGGCTCACCCGTGACTGGTGCGCTCCGGTATGATACGTAGTATCATTCATGATTAATGATTTGTTTCGGATCGACGACGGGGGTGACCATTGAGAACTGGTGCTCCCCAGCTTTGGCTCACCCGTGACTGGTGCGCTCCGGTATGATACACCGTATCATACTTGATCCTTGTCTTGTCTCGTGTCTAGATGGAGCGTTTGTTGGCTCGTGTCCATAACACAAACGACTCGCGGGTGGGGTAGGACAAAAGAGTCTAGCTGGGCCTGGGGGGTAGCTCCCCTCCGCCTACGCAGCTTGAGTCCTTAGGCTTTAACTTTGTATCGCAGTTGGTGCACTCCTGTTTGCTTCACAGGGATGCATTCCGGTCGTTTGACCTTTTCTAGACTTGGACAATCTGACCAGATGGACACCCCTGGCAGATTGATAGAACTACATGAACAACTCCTAGACGATCTGACTAGATGGACACCCCTAGCAGATCGATTAGAATAACCATTACTTATTTCCTGCTTTCTAGGACTGCCTGTGTAGTAGTCTTTTAAATTCCATTTAGAACTGCTAGAATTGTATAACTGCATTAACTTATGGTCTCATTAGTTCGTTGCTGACATGTGTTTTGCACATGTCGCAGACTTGACAGAGCTGCCACAACCTGTGGACCCCAGCAGACTTTTCTCCTTTAGTTGCCTCCGGTACGTACAGTTTTAGCTTTTAAGTTAAACTCTTTGTTGGTTACCTTCTGCGTTTGAATAATATCTTTTGCTGCTATATCTGTTGTTTCATGCTAAATTGTTCGATCGGACCTCCTCCTCCGCATCATAACTTGCCTAGACGCTTATTGGACCCCGAGCCTCAACGGCTCGAGTCCATGCTGGCTGGCCATGTCTCGTTTTCCAAATCTTTTGGGAAGCGGGGCGTGACAACTCTCCTCAAGAACACCACCCGACGCGGTGGGTTAGTGTCAATCACGGTAAGCCCCCGTGAGAGGAACGACCTTCTCATCACGACCTAAAGGCGAGAACCCTAGATTAGATGTGAAGTCTTGACGTGGTCATTATAACGCTAACTTGTCATCGTGAATATCGAAATGCTAACAAACTCTGAGAATCTAATTTTTAAACTTGCCATCGACTAGAACTGCATGCTAGGATTATTTCTTTCTGCTCCGAAATTGTTAATCGTTAAATTGATGCAGTCTTTTTTTTTTGAAATATTAAATGCTTCTAAAAATTCATATACTTGTTATATACTTCGCCTCGGGATGCTAACTCTTTCTTGCAGACCCCTAGCTGACATACATTCATGTTTGTGGATGTATGTCAGGTTCGGAGCTTGAGTACCAGGAGGACCAGTACGAGACGCCTGAGTTAGAGAGTCAGGAGTTCGCACCTGACGCAGTGCCTCTCCCAGCAGAGGACTAGTGGACCCCGACACCTTTACTGCTTTCTTAGTTCCTTTTGTCGTTGTAGTTACTTTCGAGTACGTTACTTTTCTTGTTGCTACTTTTAGCCCAGCTGTGGCATTGTTAAACTCTGTGTACGAACATTATTTCTGGATGTGGCTATGTCTTTTCTGGATGTGTTTCTTATTATTTCTGAATGGTAGTTGCAAGGACCTCATCTGTGTTTTAATCACAGACGCTTATTGAACTCGAGCTTCACCGCTCCAGTTCAAGCGGACCGCGTAACGCTCTCGCTTCCGGTGTCTTTTGGGAAGCGGGGTGTTACATGTTTTGTTGGTGGCCCATGCAGGTCCAATGCAACTACGAAATTCAAAATAATGAGAACATTTATCATTAGCCCAAACATCTAGAGTAATCGTATACACGGGATTAACTCGGGCTTTCTTTCTCTTTTGCAGGATGTCCGGAAGACGCATCACCCGACACGAAGCCGGAGCCAGAGTCGGAAACAGAGCCGGAGCTGTCGGAGGCAGAGAGGACGACATCCGCCAGATGCTTGGTGTTATGAGAGATATGCTGGAGGTTCAGCATCATCTAGTCCAGCAGGGACGCCAGGCTGCGCCGGCTGCGCCAGCCGCACCAGCTGCACCAGCTCCTGGAGCCAAGCAGTTCAGAGAGATGCGTCCGAAGAGCTTTTCCGGACGAGAGGGCCCGCTAGCGGCCGAAGAGTGGCGTCAGAGCACTGAGGATGATTTGGGCCTTGCCCGAATCCACAAAGATGAATGGGTGGATCTTGCGAGGAAGCAGTTGACTGATAATGCCCGCAGTTGGTGGACTGCGGAGGAGGCTAGGCTGACCAAGCCGATTTCATGGGATACTTTCAGCAAGAGATTTGACGCCCAGTACTTTCCCAAGTCGGTGAAGCGGATGATGGAGAGTCGCTTCATCAACCTGGAGCAGGGCACTATGACAGTTGATGAGTATGAGGCGGAGTTCACTATGCTGAGCCGCTATGCCCCTGCTATGGTGAAGGAACCTGAGGACTGTGCACACCGTTTCCTGCAGGGCTTGGACCTGGACATCCAGGGTGTGCTGTCCGGGAATACTTTTTCTACTCATGAGGATGTCCTGGTGGCCGCGAAGAACCAGGAGCACGTGGCCAATCTGAAGAAGGCCCGACAGGCAGGCAAGCGCCCGATGGAGATGCAGAGGAGTGCACCTAGGCCTGGTGTACGTCCAGTCCAGACCACCCAGTTCAAGAGGCCAGCTGCACCTGTTTTCAACCGAGCTGAGCTGACTTGCCACTTCTGCGGCAAGCTTGGCCACGTGAGGAAGGACTGCAGGAAGATGCTGAATCAGTGTTTAGTTTGTGGATCGTCTGCTCATGTTGCGAGGGATTGCCCCCGAGGTTCTCGACCTATGACTGCTGGAGCACCTGGACCTGTTCAGCGGATAGTGCCTGCGCCAGGACCCGCTCAAAGACCAGTGCCTGCACCTGGACAACGAGGACCACCTCTGGTACCACAGGAGCGAGCCTTTCAGCAGGCCAAACCCCCGGTGCGTCGAGCTTACACCATGACAGCCGTTGAGGCTGAAGCTGATGACGACGTGATCGCAGGTAACCCTTGACCTAGTCCTTACTTTTCTGCATTTGTGTTTGATTAGTTAGTTTCCTTGTTTGATATAGTTGCTTGTTACCACTTAGGTGTTATCCTAGTTTCTTCTCACCCCGCCCTCACCCTGTTCGACTCTGGAGCTTCCATGTGCATCCTGTCACGGAAGTTCGTAGTCGAACACTCGATTCCCACCTACACACTTCCCAAGTGTTGGAACATCACGACTGGGAATGGTGTGGTGAAGGTTGCACTTGGGTGTAGACCTTGCCCATTGGTGGTTAGTGGACACGAATTGTATGCAGATTTCATCGTCCACGACCTACCCAATTTCGATGCGATTCTCGGCATTGATTGGTTAGGGGCTTTCTACGCCACGATCGACTGTCACCGGAAGAAAGTGGTGTTTGAAATTCCTGGCCACCCAGTGTTTGAGTTCGTCAGCGGAGGACGTTCGATTGGACCTGTCAAGTTCCGGGCCCAGCCGTACAGATTGACAGTTGCATCTATGATAGCAGAGCCGGAGAAGCCATTTGTAGTGCGAGACTTTGAGGATGTTTTTCCCGAGGACATTTCCGGTTTGTCGCCTGATCGAGCGTTAGAGTTCGGCATTGATCTGATGCCAGGAGCTCAACCGATTTCTAAGGCACCGAACCGCATGGCTCCAGCTGAGTTGGAAGGGCTGAGGAAGCAGTTGTACGAGCTGCTACAGAAAGGTTTTATTCATCCCAGCGTGTCTCCCTGGGGTGCACCCGTCTTGCTGGTGAAGAAGAAAGACGGATCAAGGAGGATGTGTATCGACTATCGGGAGCTGAATCAGATCACTGTGAAGAACAAGTACCCGCTGCCCCGTATTGACGTTATCTTCGATCAGCTTGGTGGATTGAAGGTGTTCTCGAAGCTGGATCTTTGGAGCGGATACCATCAAGTCAGAGTCAAGAAGGATGACGTGCCCAAGACAGCTTTCCGGACCAAGTACGGGCACTACGAGTTCGTTGTCATGCTATTCGGTGTGACCAATGCTCCTGCTGTGTTCATGAACCTCATGAACCTCATCTTTTACGACTTCCTCGACAAGTTCGTGGTGATTTTTATAGATGACATCCTGGTATACTCGAGGAGCGAGGAAGAGCATGCAGAGCACTTGAGATTGGTATTGGAGACGCTCCGCCATCATTGACTATATGCCAAGTATAGCAAATGCGAATTCTGGCTGGACAGAATTGCATTTCTTGGACATGTAGTATCAGGAGCCGGCATCTCAGTGGACCTGGAGAAGGTCAGAGCAGTCAGTGATTGGCCTACACCGCGATCAGCTTCGGACATCAGGAGTTTTCTCGGATTGGCTGGCTACTACCGCAGATTTATCAGGGATTTCTCGAGGATAGCTGAGCCGATGACGAGGTTGACCCGGAAGGATGTCAAGTTCAGTTGGTCAGAATCTTGTGAGCAGGCTTTCAGTACCTTGAAGGAGAGACTGACGACTGCACCGATCTTAGCCATTTCGGACAAAAGCGGAGGCTTTGAGATTTTCTGCGATGCATCAGGGAAGGGACTTGGTTGTGTTCTGCACCAGCACAACCATGTAGTCGCCTATGCTTCGCGACAGCTGAAAGTTCATGAGAAGAACTATCCAACCCATGATTTGGAACTCGCCGCTGTCATATTCGCACTGAAGATTTGGCGTCATTTCTTGCTTTGTGAGAAGGTGAAGATATTCACTGATCACAAAAGTTTGAAATACGTATTTACTCAGAAGGAGCTGAATATGAGATAGCGCAGATGGTTGGAGTTGATGGCAGATTACGACATCGACCTTCAGTATCATCCAGGGAAGGTGAATGTCGTACCGGACGCCTTAAGTCGACTGCCAGAGGTGATGATTCTCACAGCCGAGTGGAGATTGCAACGGGATTTGCGAGAGATGGATGTTGAAGCTGTTCTTCCCGGAGTCACTTCATCATTGATGAACATGCAGATTCAGTCAACGATTGTTGATCGGATCAAGACTGCTCAAGCTGGTGATGCTAAGTTGATGAAGATCAGAGAGCAAGTCGAAGCCGGACTCCGGACAGATTTTCTGATTCACGAGGATGGATCTTTGAGGTATGGCAGCAGGATCTGCGTGCCTGCAGGAGATATCAGAGAGGAGTTGATGAATGAGGATCACAGCTCGCCTTACTCCATTCATCCTGGAGGTACGAAGATGTACAAGGACCTTCGTCGGAATTTCTGGTGGCACGGAATGAAGAGAAGTGTGGCACAGAGTGCTGCCAAATGCCTGGTGTGTCAGCATGTGAAGGCTGAACATCATCGCACGGCCGGACTACTACAGCCCCTGCCGATCCCTGAGTGGAAATGGCATCACATCACGATGGATTTTGTGACTGGCTTACCTCGGAGCACCAAACAGAATGACGCAATCTGGGTCATCGTCGATCGGCTGACCAAGTCTGCGCACTTCATACCGTTCCGAGTAGGACAATCCACGGAAATACTGGCTAGGAAATATATGGAGGTAATGATCTGACTCATCCTTTCGTATCTCCTTTCTAGTATCAATAGTGATGTGAATTTGTTGTGTAGGAGATCGTGCGTTTGCATGGAGTCCCCGTGAGCATCGTATCCGATCGTGATACGAGGTTCACATCTCAGTTCTGGAAGAGTCTGCAGACCAATCTTGGTACCAGTCTGAAGTTCAGCACTGCGTACCACCCGCAGACGGATGGCCAGTCAGAGCGGACCATTCAGATTCTGGAGGACATGCTGAGAGCTTGCATGCTAGATTTCAAGGGTTCATGGGAGGATCATCTACACCTGGTGGAGTTCTCCTACAACAACAGTTATCAGGCAAGCATTGGCATGGCGCCTTTTGCTGCTCTCTACGGGAGGAAGTGTCGTTCGCCCCTGAGCTGGGACGATGTTGGAGATAGAGAGTTATTGGGACCGGAATTGATTGTCGAAGCTATGGACGTTGTTCGAGATATCAGGGACAATCTTCGGATTGCTCAGGACCGTTACAAGCATTGGGCTGATGCTAAATGGCGTCCTCTGGAGTTTCGACCGGGAGACCATGTGTTCCTGAAAATTTCTCTGAATCGCAGAGTGATTCGCTTTGGGAAACGTGGTAAGCTCAGTCCGAGATACATCGGACCCTTCGATGTTCTGGAGAGAGTTGGCGAGGTGGCCTACCGCTTAGCCTTGCCGCCATCTTTGGAAGGTATTCACAATGTCTTCCACGTGTCTCAGCTTCGTCGGTACATCAGCGACCCATCTCACGCTGTTGACTACTCTGAGATCACCGTTTGCTCAGATCTGATGTATGATCAGCAGCCAGTGCAGATTCTCGACAGACGTCAGAAGTCACTCCGAAACAAGACTGTCAATCTTGTTAGGGTGATGTGGCGACACGGCTCGCCAGGAGAGTCAACCTGGGAGAGAGAAGATGAGATGAGAGAGCGTTACCCCCACCTGTTCCCTGACCAGTGATTGTTAGGGATTCCGAGGGCGGAATTTTCTTTAAGATGGGTAGGATGTAACGACCACTTTCCGGTCGTGCGTATTCTGGCGCGTGTACCGTTCCGTATGAGTATTTTCGTATTTGATTCTATTGTTTTTGTTCCGTAGCCTAGACGCGTAGCTGGACCCCGTAGCTATGTTCCTCTCGGAGGCGCGATCACCCCAGTACCTTCTTATAAATTTTCGGATGTCGAGGGACCAACCCGTAAGAAACCCCCCTTAAATTAGGTTATACAAATGTATAATATTTATAATATGTATAATATAATATTCATATATCTATGAGTTTATAATTGGGAACATGAACCGTAATAAAAACTTTAATAATATTAAACAATTCAAACTTTTGACCCCTGTGAACTAACAAAATCAAATTTAAAGAAAAAAGAAAAAGAAAAGCAAACTAAACCTAAGGCCGTACTCACGCTGCCCCCTATTAATATTAGATCTAGGTCTAAAATTTTTTAGAAACCTATATCACCCTACCCTATTCCTATATGAAAAAAAACCCTAAGCTTTTATATAAAAAAAATTCTAGAGGCCTTACTCAGCCGCAGCTCTTATCCAAAACCCTACACAAAACAAACCCTTAGGCCGACAAACACTGGAAAAGCACTCACGTGCATGTCATTCCACAGCCGCAACTTAACCCATTCTCATTTCTATTTTAAAAACCCTAGGGGCTTGGCCTACCTGTGTGACACCAGTATCACCCTACCCCTACTTTCTTTTATAAAACCCTAGTTTCTATCTTAACCTAAGCCTAAACCTAGGGTTACAAGCTCATACAGCCGCCCCCTGTCAATCTTCTCCCCACACAACCAAGAAACCCGCCGGCCGTGCTTCTCCCCCCTATCTAGCAACAACCCGCAGCCGAGTTTCATCCACCCACGCCTGCTCCTCTCCCCACGGCTTCCCGACACTACCGCAGATCTTCCAATCTCCTCCTCCTCCTTCTTCTTCCTCATGCCCACGCAACCTGAAGCCGTCTCCAAACACTCCCCTATTCCGCAAAAAGGCCAAGAACAGCCCCCCAGTCCGGTCTCCCTCTCTCCTTCTTCTTCCCAACGAACCGCAACAGAACACCACCCACGGCCTTCTCAAACCCGAGAGCAACACCCCCTCAGGCCAACAACCCCTCATGGCTTCTCCATCAGCCACGCAACCATGCAACAGCCGTAGCAAGCCTCCGACAGCCGTGCTTTCGTCCAACCGCTCAGATCTGACGTCGACTGTCCCCTCACAGCATCCGAGCACTCGCGCACGGATCGTGTACGCGTTGACAGCCCTGGATCTGACGAGAACGCTCCACCCGACGCTCAACGCTCGCTGTTTCAGAGTTTTCACGTGTCGCCTCTGCCCGTTGACGTCAACCGATCCCTCGCTACACTTCAGGTTGGTAGATCTACCCCCTAAAACTCTCAACCCACACCGTAAAGTAGAGAAACCTAATAAAAGACGTTGATTAGACGTCGTATGGACTTTTTGAAATCTGACCTGAACTGAAAAACACTATTTCTGATTTTGTGCTCTGCCAAAACAGTGAACCGAACCCTCCACGGCGTAGTACTCGTCGAGACGATTCCAACGACACCAAGAACGTCAAAAACAGGCGAGTATATAATTTGTTATGATTTTTAGAAGTTTCGGCACGTTTACGCCGCCTTCATGTATTGCTGGATAACCTGAAATTGTGACGTGAAATAACATAGGAAACTGTCACCATAATGACTAGGACGAAAATTGGGATCCAACGGTATATCATACGATATATCCCCAATTTAAACAACTAGAGAAAGAAATTGTTTCTGTAGCAAATTGAACAAAAAGGACGAAATTTTCATTATTGGAAATTACGGAACCGGTCGTTCGACCCGCTTCCGCTTTGCAGAACTGTCACCATAAAACATTAATTTTGATAACAAAGAAATTCGGTGAGTCTTGACATGTTTAACAGTTTGGACATCGTGAAATCGTGCGCCTCGAAGGCGGAATCGTGAATTCGTGATGTCGTGTGAGTCGACTAGGCCGGTTCGTGTTCCGGCAAAACTTTTGGGTGGGGTTAGGGTTGAGCGGCCACTAGGCGTATGAAAGGTACTCTCCTCAAGAACACCACCCGACGCGGTGGGTTAGTGTCAATCACAGTAAGCCCCCGTGAGAGGAACGACCTTCTCATCACGACCTAAAGGCGAGAACCCTAGATTAGATGTGAAGTCTTGACGTGGTCATTATAACGCTAACTTGTCATCGTGAATATCGAAATGCTAATAAACTCTGAGAATCTAATTTTTAAACTTGCCATCGACTAGAACTGCATGCTAGGATTATTTCTTTCTGCTCCGAAATTGTTAATCGTTAAATTGCTGCAGTCATTTTTTTTTGAAATATTAAATGCTTCTAAAAATTCATATACTTGTTATATACTTCGCCTCGGGATGCTAACTCTTTCTTGCAGACCCCTAGCTGACATACATTCATGTTTGTGGATGTATGTCAGGTTCGGAGCTTGAGTACCAGGAGGACCAGTACGAGACGCCTGAGTTGGAGAGTCAGGAGTTCGCACCTGACGCAGTTCCTCTCCCAACAGAGGACTAGTGGACCCCGACACCTTTACTGCTTTCTTAGTTCCTTTTGTCGATGTAGTTACTTTCGAGTACGTTACTTTTCTTGTTGCTACTTTTAGCCCAGCTGTGGCATTGTTAAACTCTGTGTACGAACATTATTTCTGGATGTGGCTATGTCTTTTCTGGATGTGTTTCTTATTATTTCTGAATGGTAGTTGCAAGGACCTCATCTGTGTTTTAATCACAGACACTTATTGAACTCGAGCTTCGCCGCTCCAGTTCAAGCGGACCGCGTAACGCTCTCGCTTCCGGTGTCTTTTGGGAAGCGGGGCGTTACACAAGTGGACAGGTGACTGTGTTATACTTTACAGTCAACTGCCCATCTTTCTGAGCTTTAATTTTATCACTTCATCTAGTCGACTGACTTTTGTTCATCAGTCGACTGTCATATGCTATGTCGGTTCATGTGATTTGATCCGAGCCGTCGATTCCTTGATCCAACGGCTCACATTGATTTCCCTAACTTTATATTCTGTTTTTGCGATCATTTCCCCTCATCGATTCTCTCTCCTCTGTTTCGACTGTACGTGTTCCCGCTCGATTGATGTTCCTTTGCCGTCAATTTCGCTCCCTGTCGTGTGTCAATCTCGAGGAGTCGTTGCTTTTTGTTTTGTCACTCAACGAGGTTAGGTCGCTTCTGTCTATCTCGTGACTTATTAGGGTTTGTTCGTTTTGCTTCTTGCCCTAGCTCCGTGTTCGGCCATGGCTCTTTTCGATCATTTCTTCCCTAATGTCTCTCTCGACTTCCTCAATGAGCATGTTCCTTCACCAAAACCTGATCCGGCTCCCTCTTCGCCTCTATCATCGGGAGAGCCTCTTCATATCTCTGTCAGTGACCCTATCCCATTCGTGCATACTGCTGTTCACTCTTCTCGGTCTGTTGAGCATCCTTCTCGGTCCACGGAGTTTCTACTTCGTCAGTTGGACGCTCGTGTCTGTGCTCTTGAAATGCTGACTGTTTACCTTGATGAGAAGCTTTCGCTTTTGATTAAGCTTCAGCTTATCTCGTGTAAGTATCTTGCTTGTCCTGTACCTCCCGAGCTTCGTGACATGTTTGCTACCTCTGAGAACACTTCTCCTGCTTGTGTTTCTCCTCCTCCTGGCTTCACGCCAAAACCCCATGTGTCCCCGACCTCCGTTGTCCAGACTCCACTTCATGTTCTTGTTGGTTCATCTGTTGTTCGTGTCTCGTCTTCTAAGAGGAAGTCTCCAGCTTTTCCTAATCGTCGCTCTGCTCGGCTTTTGTTCTGATCTTCCGGTCGTCCGTCGGACCCCTCAGTCATTCAGATTGACTAAGGCTGCTGCTGATGCTGTTCTGTTCACTCACCTGAAGACCTTGGTTTTATTTTTGTGGTCTGCTTTTGTTTAGGTTGAGTGATTCTGATATATGTTCTGTCTTTTTATGATGGATGATGTTGTTTGCGACACTTTTATATATGTATGGTGATACTTTTTGATGTCGTCATGATGTATTTTTTTGTTGATCATGACGTATCTTTTTGGGATGGCCATGTTGGTGACCATCCGTTGATGTACTCATCTGCTTTATATCTATATATATGATGTTGCACCCTCTTTTGTGTCACACTTTGCTTTATTGATTATCATTTCTGTGTGATGTATGTTATGTTGTCTCCATGTATGCTTCACTCTTCTTGATGTGCTTTTGAGACAATACACGAATTTGATATTGGTTAATTCATGCTCTTCCTTTGATGTGATGAATTTGTGAAAATTATTTTCATTTCGTTTATCTAAAATGTTGATATTGGATTTCACTTCCATTACTCACATGTGTATATGATGAGATTTTATGAGTTTTTGATTCGATATATCTTTATACTCATTGATTGTTGTTAGTTCGTATTTTAGCACTATTATTGTTGTTGTTATTTGCTCCCACCTTTTTGGATAATGCCATAGGGTGAGAGAAATAAACATACAAGATTCATAATGGATGTGCTAAGTATGTTCTAAACGCTTGAATCTAAGATTTTCGTTGCCTTAGATTCAGGGGGGAGTAAGATTATAATGAATAGGGATTTTATTTCCTAGATTTCTTGAATTGAATTCATTCATGTCTCACTCATTTGCTTCAATTGCTATGTAGATGCTCTAATATTTGTCGACTAACTTGATTGGCATCTATGTAGGGGGAGTAAGTTTTCTTTGCGCACAATTATTTATCTTTTTGTTTATGTTTGTTTGTCATCATCAAAAAGGGGGAGAATGTTAAGTATTGGACTTCTCCCTACTTGGTGTTAATGATGAGCAAACATAAATACTTGTGACTAATTCCCTATTTTGCAGTTAATCCATTGCCTAAGCTTATTATGAAGATCAACTAGCAATGGATGACTCTCAAACGTCATTGAAGGCAAATGATATGAATTGGATGATCGTAGATTGATGATTGAAGCTCCGTAAAGACTTCAAGCTCATACGATGGAAAGAAGAGATTTTTCGTCAATGTAATTTTTCTTTTATCTCTTCTAGTATGTAGCTTAGAAGTAGAACTTTGATGGAGCACTCACACACTTCTACATTCTGTCTTAGGACATCTTTAGAATTTTGTCCTTTGATCCCAATTCAATCCTCTTGTGTTTTTGCTAGGATTGTTTATAACAGCCGACTGCTTAACAGTTTACGGTCGCCTGTCTCATCTACAGTCGACTGTGTTTTGTTCTACAGTCGCCTGTTATGCACAGACTATTACAATGTAGTTTTTGGGCCCTCTCTGATTATCTCGCACAGGCTACTGTTGAACGTTTTACAGGCGCATGTCCTAGTGACAGTCGACTGTGAATGGTTCATCAGTCGCATGTCTCTCCTTGCCCAAACTCTGTTTGATCGGATTTCTACGGCCAGTCGACTTATGCTGTATATACAGTTGACTGTCTATTAGATCAGTGGACTGTCTATGCTGCAACAGTCGCCTGTCTGTAAGTCTATTCTTTAACTCAGCTCTCTGGAAATTTCTCCTGTCTGTGACAGTCGTCTGTTTAAGGATATACAGTCGCCTGTTCTGATTTATAGTCGACTGTGTTCCTTGTATCAGTCGGCTGTCTTGTATCTTGTGAGATTTCCAGTATTTTATCTAACTTACTCTTCTCTCGGCCAGTCGCCTGTCGAAGAATGTACAGTCGCCTGTTGGTTTAAACAGACAACTGTCTTGGCTTGATCAGTCGACTGTCCACATGGTAAGTTACCGTTATGAATTCTCACCTACCCTTGCTGACTGTGCAACAGTCGATTGTGGTTTGTTCAACAGTCGACTGTCGCGAGTTCAGATTATATCTGTTGAGATTTTTCTCACGGATTTTGATTGGGTTTTTTTGCCTAAACTGTTTTGTGGATTTGAGAAAGCTATAAATAGAGCTTCTACTGTTCCATTGGAAGGTTACTCATTCATTGCAAAATCCTTCAAGCTTTCATTTCCAAAGATCAAAGCTCTCAAATCCAAAGCCCTAAGTATTTCCAAATCTTGTTCTCTTGCTCTCCAACCTAGAACCAAAGTTTGATCTTCTAGGCATTTGGTGCAGTCAAGAGAAAGGGCTTTCTCCTCTCTTTCAAGAGAGTTCTTCAACACACATCACACTTCTCCTTCAAGTTCTACTTCAAGGCATAGGTGATTGTAAGTGTTGCTTTCAGATTTCATAACTTCTTTATTTGAATTGTGCTCTCGGTTGTGAGAGTGGTTTTTGCTTGCTCCCTGGTTGTGGGAGTCAAGGACATCGATTGTATTCGATTGCACTTGTTGGGTTGCTACAAGTGGGTTTTTAAGGGAACCTCAAGTTAGGGTTCTAACTTGAGTATCCGGTGGTATCCGGGTGGTAGGGACGTAGGATTACCGGGAACAAGTCGGGAGTTGACTTGGGTAATCCGAACCCTTGACACATATCTGCGTTTGCGTGTGTTTCTCTTTGGGTTGTTTTTCTATTCTGCACTATTTGTTGGATTGCATTTTATTTGGCGTAAATTCCTTTTAAATTTGCATAAACACTATTCAACCCCCCTTCTAGTGTTTTCCCCATAGACAGGGTCCTTACAGCAAATGCATGATATGATATAAAAAAGGGCAGCTCTAGCTTCGTTGTCAAGCTAGAACTTGAAATTGCGCCTAGACCGCTATCATTTCACAGTCTAGTCTCTTTTACGCTAAAAGCAAGGAAATGGCCTAAAGCATGTTTCACTTGCCTGGTACCGAGGTTGTTGATCGACGAGGATCGTCTCAAAAATCGCTATTCTACGGGGATGGGTCACTGTTATGGCAAAACAGAAAATCAGAATTGGATGATTTAATCCGGATTTGTAGTGGAATCATACAACGTCTAGTAATCCATTTTAATTAGGTTTTCTAATTTATAGTGTGGGTTATGGAAAGATTAAGGATAAATCACCAACTGTATATAAAGCGGAAGAAATGACGATCAAAGACGCTTACGAATCTCCAGGTAGGAGAGGATCTCGATGTATCCGGATTGCCGTCGCCAAATCTGATCTAGCACGGCAACGGAAGAAGCGATCCCGGGAAAACTACGGCTGAGGAGATCTGCTGGCGGCTGAGATATAACGGATCTGGAGATGGGAGAATGAAGGGGGAAACTGGAGCAAAAGGAGAATTGGGGGGTTTTAGAGTCGGCCGGCGGCCTGTAGGGTGGTTGCCGGTGCAATGGGGGTGAGAGAGAGAGAGAACGGGAGGAGGAGGAAAGGTAAGAGGAAGATGGAAGATGATTGGGGAAGAAGGTCGGCTAGGAAAAGTGAGGGAAGAAGTGAAAAAATATAGGTTTTAAATAGAAAGAACAAGCGGCGGCTGCAACTTAACCTAGGTTTTCTGGGTAAATTAGTCGGTCAGTGAAGAGTGGTCGACCGATTAGTTTGGGAACTAGTCGGTCGGTCGTCCAACTGTGACCGACTAAAAGGCAAATAGAGAACAGGGTCAATACAGGGTAGACAGATTTAGTCGGTCTGTGAAGGCTCGTCAACCGACTAGTTTGGGAATTAGTTGGTCGGTGAATGTTCATGACCGACTAAGGGTTGAATAGGATAAACAATAAGTACTGAGAGTTAGTCGGTCTGAGAAGTTTGACCGACTAACTGTAAACAGTAGCTCGGCTGACAGAAATGAACCAGTCGGTTCCTGAAGAGTTGTAGACCGACTAGTTTGCTATCTAGTCGGTTGGTTCTTCTTCTTGAACCAACTAAGAGTCAAGAAAAGTCTCGAATTGAAGTGCGAAGCTTCGGGAAGATTCCTATGGCTTCTAAGATCAACCTAGCTCTAAGATATGGACGCTATGAAGCTCATCGTAAAAATACTTACTCCAAGCCCATCATGATATGCAACGGAAGATAGAAGATCAGAAAGAACTGAAAGAAAACGTCCAACAGGGGGAAAACACACAAGGGAGAGAACAACCATAATATATATATAATAGACATTACATAGACAAAAACCAGTCGTTACATCCTACCCACCTTAAGAAAAATTCCGCCTCCGGAATTTCCTAACACTCACGTGTCAGGGAACAAAAGTGGGTATCGCTCTATCATCTCATCTTCTCTCTCCCAAGTAGACTCTCCTGGCGAGCCGTGTCGCCACATCACCCTAACAAGATCGACTGTCTTGTTCCGGAGTGACTTCTGACGCCTGTCCAAAATCTGCACTGGCTGATGGTCATACGTCAGATCAGGGCGAATGGTGATCTCCGAGAAATCCACAGCATGAGATGGATTGCTGATGTACCGACGAAGCTGCGACACATGGAAGACATCGTGAACTCCTTCCAAAGATGGCGGCAAGGCTAAGCGGTAGGCTACCTCGCTAATTCTCTCCAGAATGTCAAACGGTCCAATGTATCTCGGGCTCAGCTTCCCTCGTTTCTCGAAGCGAATCACTCCTCGATTCGGGGAAATCTTCAGGAACACATGGTCACCTGGCTGAAAATCCAAAGGATGCCGTTTAGCATCTGCCCAATGCTTGAAACGGTCCTGAGCAATCCTCAGCTTCTCCCGGATGTTCCTCACAACGTCCACTGCCTCCACGATCATATCAGGTCCTAACAGCTCCCTGTCTCCAATGTCATCCCAGCTCAGTGGCAATCGACATTTCTTCCCATATAGCGCGACGAAAGGTGCCATGCCAATACTCGCCTGGTAGCTGTTATTGTAGGCAAACTCAACATGGTGGAGATGATCTTCCCAAGATCCCTTGAAGTCAAACATGCACGCCCAACATGTCCTTCAAGATCTGAATCGTCCTCTCGGACTGGCCATCTGTCTGCGGATGGTACGCCGTGCTGAAACTCAGACTCGTACCCAAACTTTTCTGCAGACTCTGCCAAAACTGAGACGTGAACCTCGTGTCTCTGTCTGACACGATACTCACAGGGACTCCGTGAAGTCGTACGATCTCCTGCACGATTCACGTTACATCACTATCTAACTAGGGAAAGGAAATAGAAATGGAAAGTAAAAGGGGTTTACCTCCATATATCTCCTCGCTAGTGTCTCAATGGACTGTCCTACTCGGAAAGGAATAAAGTGTGAGGATTTGGTTAATCAGTCCACGATCACCCAAATCACGTCATTCTACTTCGGACTCCGAGGCAGTCCAGTCACAAAGTCCATAGTGATGTGTTGCCACTTCCACTCCGGAATCAGAAACGGTTGTAGTAACCCTGCCATACGCTGATGCTCCGACTTTACCTGCTAGCAAACCAGACACTTGGCTACACTCCGAGCCACACTCATCTTCATACCATGCCACCAATAGTTCAGGCGAAGATCCTTATACATCTTGGTACCACCAGGATACATAGAATACGGCGAATTGTGTGCCTCAACCAACAACTCCTATCTGATGTCCCCAGCTGGCACACACAACCTGGCTCCATACCTCAGTGAGCCATCCTCATGAAGTCAGTCCATAGACTGGCTTCCACCTGCTCCTGTATCTTCACCAACTTCGGGTCTCCAGCCTGTAAAGCCTTGATCCCGTCCACGATCGTCGACTGTATCTGCATACACATCAATGAAGAGGCCTCTCCAGGAAGATTGATCTCAATACCAGACTCGCAAAAATCTTACTGCAATCTCCACTACAAAGTCAACAACATCACTGCCAGAAACCTACTCAGCGCATCCGGAACCACATTCTCCTTGCCAAGGTGATACTGCAGATCGATCTCATAATCTGCCATGAGCTCCAACCACCGTCGCTGTCACATGTTGAGCTCCTTCTGAGTAAAAATGTACTTCAAGCTTTTGTGATCGGTGAAGATCTTCACCTTCTCACTCAGCAGGAAGTGCCTCCAAATCTTCAGTGCAAACACGACTGCTGCCAATTCCAAGTCGTACGTCGGGTAATTCTTCTCATGGGTCTTAAGCTGATGAGAAGCATACGCTACCACGTGCCCATGCTGATGCAATGCACAACCGAGACCCTTGCTGGAAGCATCGCAAAAGATCTCGAATCCTCCACTCCGATCAGGCACAGCTAGAACAGGGGCATTCGTCAGTCTCTCCATCAGAACACCAAAAGCCTCCTCACAGCCATCAGACCAAACAAATGGTACATCCTTCCGCGTCAGTCTGGTCATCGGCTCGGCAATACAGGAGAATTCCTTAATGAACCGCCGGTAATAACCAGCCAATCCAAGGAAACTCTGGATCTCAGATGCTGACTGTGGAACAGGCCACTCTTTGATAGCCTTAATCTTCTCAGGATCCACAGATATCCCATCTCCTGACACCACGTGTCCAAGAAAAGCGACCCTATCAAGCCAGAACTCGCACTTGGAATACTTAGAATACAAACGATGCTTCCTCAAAATCGCCAATACCGTCCTCAAGTTCGACGCATGCTCTTCCTCCGACTTTGAATAGATTAAGATGTCGTCAATAAAGATAACGACAAACTTATCTAGCAATTCATAGAAGATCAGATTCATCAAGTTCATAAAAACTGCGGGTGCATTGGTTACACCAAAAGGTATAACCACGAACTCGTAGTGGCCATACTTCGTCCTGAACGCTGTCTTCTGAATATCTTCCTTCCTCACCTTCAGCTGATGATAACCACTCCTCAGATCCAACTTAGAGAATACCCTCGATCCTCTAAGCTGATCAAAGATGTCATCTATATGAGGCAATTGATATCGATTCTTGACGGTCACCGCATTCAACTCCCGGTAGTCCACACACATGCGACGCGAACCGTCCTTCTTCTTTACCAGCAAGACCGGTGCTCCCCACAGAGACACACTGGGATGAATGGAACCCTTCTGCAAAAGCTCATCCAGCTGCCTATGCAACTCCTCCAACTCAGCTGGAGCCATACGATACGGCGCCTTCGAAATGGGCTGCGCTCCCGGAATAAGATCGCTCGAAAACTCGAGAGCTCGATCGGGCGGCAGTCCAGACATCTCCTCAAGGAAGACGTCGTCGAATTCTCGCACCACAGCTGGTCTACTCTGCTCCATCTGCATAGCAACGATCTCCACCGGCTTGGCCCGAAACCTGATCGGACCAAGCGAACTGCTGCCACGGCTGAACTCGAACACCGGGTGGCCTGGAATCTCGAACACCACCTTCTTCCTCCGGCAATCGATCATGGCGTAGAAACTCCCAAACCAGTCCATCCCAAGGACGACATTATAGTTGATGATGTCGTGGACAATAAAGTCAGCGTAAAGCTCATGTCCACAGACCACCAACGGACAAGACGTGCAACCACGATGCACCGATATCACGCCATTCCCTGTAACGATATCCCAACTCTTGGGAACAGGGGAAGTCGACAAGGAATGCTTTGTCCACGAAGCTCCGGGAAATAATGCACATCGATGCACCAGAGTCGAATAGGACTCGTGCAGGAAATGTGCAAACCAAAATCACACCTATCAAGCAATCTAACAATCAAATCTTATTCTAGCAACATAACAAGCAGCCAAACAAATTCCAACAAACAAGGATAACTAAGAAAAGAAACAACTAGACTGAGGGTTACCTGCAATAACCTCATCCACAGCCTCAGTCTCAACTGCAGTCATCAGGAAAGCCTGCCTCCTCGGTTGCATAGCCTGCTGAAAGGCCTGCTTCTGTGGAACGAGAGGCGCTCCATGTCCAGCAGGTACAGGTGCCCTCTGCTGCAATGGCTGAGCTGCAACTGGTCCCTTCCAAGGCTGCTTGGACTTCGGGCAGTCCCTCATAACATGCGCTGGATCACCACAACCCAAGCACTGTCCCAACATCTTCTGGCATTGATCCTTGACATGCCCAATCTTGCCACAGAAAAGGCAAGTCTTCGGAGTAGGATGTCATCCTGGCCTCTTGAACTGTACCGGCTGATTGGGCCTGAACCCTGGTCTCATCACTGTCCTAGCCTGCTCCACATGCCTCTTCCCAGCTCCAGAAGCACATCCTCTCTTCTGGTTCACAATCTGTTTCTGCCTCCTCGCTGCAAACAGAACCTTCTGATAGGACTCCAGATCAGAAGAAGACATAAAGCTCTGAAGATCCCAAGAGAGCCCCTGCAAAAACCTCTGGGCCCTCTCATCAGCATCCTGCACCATCTTCGGTGCGAAACGGCTCAGCCTGGTAAACTCCTGGCGGTACTGGTCCACCGTCATGCTCCCCTGCTTCAGGTCGATGAAGCGCTGCGCCATCTCCCTCCTGGCAGCCTTCAGAAAGTACTCCTCATCGAATCTGGACTTGAAAGTAGCCCAAGATATCGGCTTCACCAGCATCTCCTCCTAAGCATCCCACCAGTTCCGAGCATTATCTCTAAGCTGCCTCTTCGCCAAGTCAACCCATCCAGCCGGGTCGACCATCGACATCTTCATGTTGTCCTCCATATTCCTGATCCACTCATCAGCAGCTAGAGGTCCTTCGGTCCCATCAAAGTAAGTGGGGCCCAGCTCCCGAAACTGCTTCACTCCTGGCTCGGAGCGAGGGACATTCTGGACTGGCTGCGCTGCTCCAGCAGTCGGAACATTCTGGGCATTCTGAAGCATACCCTACTGCACCTGCATCATCTGATGCATCATCTGCATAATCTCCCCTTTGGTGGGCTCTCGGTCCGGCTCCTCGACACGAGGGGGCACACCACCAGTAGCTCGGGTATTCTGTCTTCCTTCCATCTAATGACACAGAAAACGAAATAATCAGACTCTCAGCCTATGACTCGGGTGTCGAAATTATTTATTGGACATTCTATATTTCTTATCGTTGTTTCGATTAAGTCACAGTTACAGAGTGGGAGGACCTGCATGGGGCCACCAACAAAACCTGTCACGACCTGCTTCCGTAAAATGAAGGCGAGGCGTGACGAGGCCCGCTCAGGCTGGGAGCTATGAGGCCCCAGCCTGTAAAGCGTCTAGAAATACCACGCATATCCCTGTAATACGAAACGAAACAAAGACAAGAATAATAGAAAGAGGTGAATAATAAATTATCAATCTCAAATGTCCAAATAAAAGTTCAACAACCACCAGAAAAGCCACCAGGCTAACAAAAGAGTCTAAAAAGGGCCCAGCATGGCCAACAAGGAAAGCAACTAACAAGATGGTGCTACTCACCGTCAAGCTACAACAACTAACAAAGAAACTGCGGAGGGAACTAAGACTGGTCACCAGTGTCCTCGTACTCAACGTCAGCTGTGGAATCAGGCTCGAACTCCACAAACTCGTCGCCCTCAACTACGGACTCTGGCTCAGAAACTAACATGCGACACCCAAAGAGAAGGGGCACATGTCAGCAAAGTCTACAAGACTTTGTGCAAGGAAACTAGTAGAAAAATAAAGGCAACCTAGCAATTCTAAAGTATGGTATGTCATGACATTAATATAATGAGTGCAGCAAGTAAAGTAAACAGCAGTTATGACATGGCATATATGATAGCATGGCAGATAAGAACATGGCATGGAAACAAATAACATGACATGAAAAAAAGTAACATTCACAAGGAATGTCCTCGTCTAGTAGCACATCGTGCACAGGGATTACGCCTTTTGGCTAGAGAGGCTGTACGGGCCAACTCTTACACTCAAGTGATCACTTATCCCTACCCCTCCATGTGTATCGGGCTTTGGTTTTCAACCAACACATGTGGCCCGCTTCTGGATCACGAGCCAAGAAGTGCTTTTAACAAGTATGGCGTAGGGTTATGTCCGCATAGCTGGTGCCTAGCCGAAAACAAGGATTGTAC
>JAULAV010007323.1:0-25001 GCA_030789695.1 Scilla litardierei
CTCATCACATGAGAAAACAAATTTGTTATGCGAGTTTATGTGAAATAGAAGTGCGGAAGATGTACGTTAGAAAATCGCCATAAGATAGTAGCTAAAGACCGCATCAGAAGAGTTTCATAATCAAGTTTGGGTTTAAGTCGATTGAAGTGTAGAAAATCCAAGTAAAATTTTTCGAAAGGATTTTAAAACTTAGCGAAGAATTTAATAAAAAAATATCGAAAATACTTTTTGAAAGACACTGGATCTGCAATGGGAAGGTTCAAGGTTAAATATGGTTACCCTAAAGAGTTTATGTGAATCGAGGACAAGGAATATGTTCGACATTCTAAACGGAAGGACGACTAAGAGGTAACTCCGTGAATATGCTACGATGGCTTCTACGATCATTAATATGGAAGTGTAACGATCAGGAAATAGTAAAATCAGGGAGGAATTAATCATTGGGTCGTCTAGGGTTTAGCACTAGGGTTCACCAACGTATTATACTACGATAGAAGAGCCGAGGTAAGGGTTCGTTGAGGGTCGAGATCGAGGTCTTATCTATAGATCTGGAATATCCTACGCTTCGAAGTCTACTCATCGCAGACGTCTCAGGTTCAACTAGTACGTATGTGATGACGTTCGGTTAGGCTCTAGATTCGATAAATCTAAGCGAACGACTATCGTAACTCAAAATTCTAGTATGGTCAAAGCTGGATGATCAATTGCTAAGGTGACTCCCGAGATGATACTAAGTCATGGAAAGGGCGTCTAACTAACGAGCACGAGCGTCTATCTATTCCTATTATCCTGGTATTGTTTTTCTATCGTGCTGAGACTAGGTAATTCGAGTAATTTTGCGTACAAACTAATTCTGGATGTTTTGGCTAATGAAAAGTATTCTCATTGTTCTGGATTCCGTAGTTGCAGGACCTGCATGGGCCACCAACAAAACCTGTAACGCCCCGCTTCCCAAAAGACACCGGAAGCGAGAGCGTTACGCGGTCCGCTTGAACTGAAGCGGTGAAGCTCGAGTTCAATAAGCGTCTGTGATAAAAACACAGAAGAGGTCCTTGCATTTGCGTATCAGAACAATCAGAAAACATTTCATTAAATT
Organism: Scilla litardierei; assembly: GCA_030789695.1. NCBI lineage: Eukaryota > Viridiplantae > Streptophyta > Magnoliopsida > Asparagales > Asparagaceae > Scilla > Scilla litardierei. The sequence goes on from JAULAV010007323.1 coordinate 1,097, forward strand.
AAAAAAACACTTCCAAAATTGTTCGTACAAGAAGTAAGACAGCTGGGCCACAGCATGGCCAAAAAGAAAACTACATCAAAACACTAATCCTACTACAAGGTACTAAAGCTAAAGCTCAAGTAGAGAAGGAAAAGGGCTCTAGTCTTCTGCAGGATGCGGCTCGGTGTCTACGGCGAACTCTGGCCCTCTAAGTCAGGCGTCTCGAGCGAATCTTCCTAGTGCTCAAACTCGGAATCTGACATACATCCAAAAATATGAATGTATGTCAGCAAGGTCTGCGAGAAAAGATTAGCATCCCAATGCAAGATATACAAATGATATGAATTTAAGAAGCATTTACTAATTTAAAGAAATGACTGCAACAATTTAACATTAACAATATGTTGAAACGGAAACAACATCATTAACATGCAATTCTAAACAGTTGCAAGGATTAAAGTTAAGATTTCTCTGAGTCCATTAGTATAACAATTTCCAAGAGACCAAAGTTAGCGTTGCAATTTCCATGTCAAGAGTTAGCATTCTAATCTAGGGTTCACGCCTGTAGGTCGTGTGAGAAGGTCGTTCCTCTTACGGGGGCTTACCGTGATTGACGCTAACCCACCGCGTGCGGGTGGTGCTCTTGAGGAGAGTACCTTTCATACGCCTAGTGGCCAATCAACCCTAACCCCACCCAAAAGTTTGCCGGAACACGGGCCGGCCTAGTCGACTCTCACGACATCACGATTCACGAGTTCGCCTTTGAGGCGCACGATTTCACGATGTCACTCTCGTTAATGACCAAGCAAGATGGACATGACTTAGATGTTGTCAATATTCTTGTTTTACAACATTTACAATAAAAACAAGGTTGAGCAGGTTGGTTTAATGAACACCTTACAGTGAACGATTTACTTGCCAATGTTTAAATTTAGTCCTTGTCGAGTTATATGTCAAAGTGTCGCATTTTGGTCTAAAACATTTTCATGTGCCGTTATACGCGCGGTTTTCAAGGTATACACATTAAAGTAAAAAGACGCAAATATTCACCAACTTCAAAAATTCATATTTAAGTGCACACTTGCATGTTCCCGGTAAATTGGGTGACCCGATGATTGTAACGAGAGGCACGAGGTATATCTGTGTTAAGGAATACGCAACATCAAGCCATAAGTGATTCAACTAGCAAAATATTCAATTCTAACTTTGGAAAATATTCTGTTCATAACCCTAATATAATATAAACTTACTGACTATAACTTAATATGTATGAAGTTGTACCTATATATATAACTTAATATTATAATATAGGGTAATACAACATATTTTACTGTCCATGTTTTATGGTGTACGGTAGATGGGAGCTAACAAATTGGTACCCAGCTTCAATAATGATATAAAAAGTGAAAAGGGGTCACCCCTTACTGTAAATGTACTAGCATGCATATAACATGCTACAGGATGTAATTAACACACTAACCCATATTCTAACTTCTGGTGTATCAATATATTAATAAATCGTACCATATAATTTATCATCTATGTACTGCCACTTACCTATACTCTTGATGTTGACGTTAGCTCGCAGGTGGCCCGAGACTTTGGACGACGTCGGACGACAGAGCGGAGTGGCGGCTGTGGTTGCGGTCCTGTGTGAACGGCACGGGGTGGTGGCATGGAGAGCTCGGGGAGGTTTTCGACGGGGTTTGGCGTGGGGACTGGGGTCTGCATAGGGTGGCGGTCGGCATGGACAGAGGGGAGGCCGACGGTGGCAGTAGGGCGAGGGAGAGGTCCGGTCGTTGCAGGTCGGAGGGGAGGCCGCGGGGTGATGCCGTGAGGCAGGGCTGCTGCGGCGATGGGATCTCGGAGAGAAGTTGAAAAGGCACGGTGGAGGGAGGGGAGCTCATGGAGATGGGGCTGGGTTGCGGGTCGGAGGCTGCCGGCAGATCTGGGCGTGGTTTTGCAAGGAAGAAGAACTGAGCTTATGGGTGTTTCGCCTGGAAGAGAAGAGGAGGGCTTGCGTGGGCGAGGGTGAAGGAGGAGGCCGCGGGCATGGGGGATCTGGTCGGTGAGGGCTTCGGTGCGTTGTTGAGGGGGTGCTGGGCGCGTTATGTGAGGCGTGGAGGTGGGGCGATGGTGTTTGCCGGCGAACTGGGCCACCGGAGGGAGGAGTAAGAGGAGGAGGCCGGGCTAGGGAGCAGCTGGGCGTGGAGAAGAAGATGGAGGCCGCTCGGAGGGGAGGTCTTGTGAAGGAGACACCGTGCGGGGGCGCTTGGGTCGCTGGGCGGGGCTGCGCTTGCGAGGAGGGTGGATGCTCGTGTTGCCTCGGCGTGGGGGAGAATAGACGCGAGGCTGCTCTCAGCATGAAAAAGAATGGGCGGCTGTGCTTTGATGTAGGGTAGGGGTTGCGTGCGGAGGCGAGAGGGAGAATGCGGCTGCGGTTTTGATAGCCCTAGTATTCTCTAGGGTTTTTTAAATAGGAATATTATTATAGGGAGTGCCCGCACGTGATAGGGGAGAAGAATTGATAGGGAGAAGAATAGACTTAGGGTTTTATTATATATCGATAGTAAGGTGAGTGGCCGGGTGCTACATGTTAGCCTAGTGTTTTCACTTTGTGTGTTGTGGATTACAAAAGTGCAGTACAAGAACTTTAGCATGGGTTGGTAGCTTAGGTTATTGTTTTAGTTTTTATTTTAATGTGTGGGGGATGGAATACACAACATGACAAAAGCTAGGCCTAGGTTTAGTTAACTATAGTTTGTTTTCTTCTATTGTATAGTCTCATTCTCATGTATCTAGCTGTGTGCGTGAGTGTGGATCCGGGTGTAGGGTTAGAAACGTGTCTATGGTTTAATCAAAGCAATTAGAGCTAATTAAGTCAATTTAATAATAGGTTTTAATAGGATTTTAAAAGGGATGTTTTTTCAAAAATGCTTGAATTAAAAGAAACGTTCGAATTATGAAATTTTGAATTTGAAATCTAAAACTAATTATTAGAGGAGATAATTTTGTGATGGGTAAAAAAAATATATTAATAACTTAAACGTATAGGGATTAGTAACTGAATACGGGTACGCGGTCTGATAAGGAAGGCAAAAAGTTTAAATGTCGAATTTGAATTTTTGAATCAAAACTTTAAAACACTCTTTAAGAAGAGACTTAAAAAAATTTAGTAGAAAGGTTAAGAACAATAATAATAAGTATGAAGAAAGAATAGAAGTGGATACGGCTACGGGTACGGGAAAAATATACGAGAGAAATACAGATACAGCGTAACGATAAAACCGGTCGTTACAGATTTACCCGGTACACCGCCTTTCCACCTGAGGCTCTTGCCTCCTACATTATTCACCCATGTTACCGCCTCGCCCATTGCATCCTCGCCAACACTGTTTTCGACCGCGTGGATGTGTCCACTGTATCTAGGGATGAGCTTTTCTTTCTCTATGCCATGTCCGAAGACATGATCCTTGGGCACATCCCTATGCCCATAAACGCCGCTCATTGGATCATCCATGAAATTTTTGCTGTTAGCCGCGCCAATTCTGGATCCATCTGTTGTGGTGGGATGATCACTCTTATTGTCAGCTGTGTTTTGAGAGTGCCGCCCGACCTCCTTATTTTGCCTGGACGTAGCCGTATTGATCGTGATTACTTGATTGATATCAATATCCTCACTCCCTTCGGTGAAGACCGTGCAGTCTATCTCTATAGCCCCGCCTGCGCACCTTTCACGATCCTGCCACCTTTAGCACCTTTGCGGCTATCCTACCCCCGTCTCATCTGCCATGGGAGTTTTACCCCGATCCTTGGTATTCTCCATTAGTGCATCTACCACCCTTGGATCCTCCCGATTGGCACCCAACTGTCGGCCCACCTGGTACAATCTTTCTCCACCACAGCCCATCGGTACATATCGATCCACCCGTGCTCCAGCCTGTCGCCCCTCCTTCCCCTATAGGCACACCCTCCTCATCCTCTGAGGATTCTTTCATTCGCTATTCCCCACCCTCCTCTCCCTCTCCCTACCATTCTAGTACCAGCGAATCCGATTGACATCCCCCTTGCATATCGCTGCACTTTCACGCTCATATTTCATTGCTAGCATTGTCATGTCTAGCTTGGGGGAAGTCTGTTTTGCTGTGTTGTCGTCTTTTATTTTCTTTGTGTGTGTGTGCTTGTTTTCCTTTTTGTCGTGTCGTGTCATGTGCTTTTTGTCGTGTCGTGTCGTGTCGTCTAGTTTGTTCAATTTCCTTCTTTCTTTTTCGTTTTTCGTGTCGTGTGGTTTGATTTTGATTTTTCTTTATTTCTAGTTTCGTATCTGTGTTTTTCATTTCTTTTTGTGTCGGTGCGTATTCCCCCCCCCCCTTTATTGCCCTCCCGTACTCACTCTTATTGCATTGAGGGCAATGCAAGCTTCAGCTTGGGGGAGTCGCACTTTGTGCGCCATTTGAGTCTTTCTTTTTCGTTTTTGTGCCATTTTCATCGTGTTTTTATTTTTTTTCTTTTCTTCTTTTTATCTCTTTCTCCTAGAGATGAACCCTATGATGAATTGCCACAAAATCACACACACCTAGCATAGCATCGATAATCACATTCACTAACCCTAGGATTTCGAGTTCTCTTGCATTTCACGCATCGTGGGTCCACTTAGCTTTTTGTGAGTCGTGTGTCGTGCATATCTGTTTGGTGTGCTTCTGCTTTGTGATTTACTTTATATACCTGTCCAGGAATGACCCCTAGATTATCATGTTTCGATATGAATATGCGGTACTTATTTCTACTGTCTGCTTCTTCTGCATGCTATATATATCGTACGCTTCATTTCGCATGTGTCGGGATTCCGCAATTAAGGACTAGGATAACCCATTTAGCCTGTGCTATATTTAGCGAGAATAGTTTCCTTTGCCCAAGTGTTTAGATTCCGACTTCTTTTTTGTTTTACTTGGTGCAAATCCCCTCGTCGTGTACTGTTCTCCCACTTGGGAGAGTACACATGTGTATAGCCAAAAAAAACCAAAAATCAAAAAGAAGGGGAAAAGAAAAGAAAAACCCAATAAGAAGAGAAGAGAAAAGAAAGAAATCTTGTATAGCCAAAAATCCAAATCCAAAAAAAAAATACAAAAACCCAAAACCCAAAAAAATTTCCTGTGTGAATATCTTTTCCTACTTGCCGAGAATAAAGGGAAGACGAGAATTTGCACCGAGTGTTCTTCTTCACATCTTCTCAACCCCCATCGGTTTCGAAAACGCTTGGCTTCGGAACTTTTTAGCTATTATCTAGGCTATAGTGTGGTGATTTCCATGTCCCTAGCTGTGGAGTCCCCGATGCATGATACGCTTCTATTCTTATACTCTTCTCATGCATGCTTGAGCTAATATTCATCGCAATTTCAAATTCGAATCGGTATTTGGGTCGTTTCCTGGATCTGTGTATATCGAGCTTTATCGCACATCATAGATAGTGACACCGTCTGCTAGCACACGACCACACTCACTCGCGCTTCACCGCGTGGGCCCACGACACTTGTCTGGACTCGTATTCCTAGGTTTAGTGATGTGATTTGGCGTTTGCTTGCTTGGTGTGTCGTTTTTGATTTTGTTGGCCCTGACGGGCGATCTAGGATATAGAGTTTTCTTTTTCTCTCTTTCTCTCTATTTTTCCCCTCCGAGCTCCTACTCTCACTCGTCTTCCTCGAGGACGAGGAAGAGTTCAGCTTGGGGGATTTTGACGTGCGTTTATATTTCATACATTTACGCATGTTTTCTTCCGTGTTTTTCCGTATTTTACCGCCGTCTTTTATTCGTTTTCTCGTGTTTTCTTGTGTTTTCTTGTTTTCTTTCACTTTTCCGTGTTTTCCGTGTTTTGCAGGAGTTTGCTGGCATTTGGGGCGTAAAACGATGATATCATGTGTCCCCGGAGCAACGGGAGGAGTCACGCGTGATCCAGGGGGTCAAACGACGAAGATTGCATCTTTCAGCCCCTCACCAGGTCGGTTGGTCATCTCCAACCGATCGGGTGATGCACGCGTGCACCACCCGGACGCAGCTTGGAGCTCACGAGAAGTCACCCGGTCGGTTCAGCGACTGGGTCAGAAGCTCAATGTCTCTAGAATTCGGAGCTGATTGTCAACCGATCGGGTGACCTTTACCCGATCGGTTCACCTGTAGCTGAATTTCAACAGCCAAGACTCGAAGTTCCAACCGGTCTTCTCACCCGGTCTGCACCAAGATCCAACCGGTCGGCACCAAGATCCAACCAACTGCATCCAAGATACAACCGACCGGTTCATACTGACCGGGTGAAACCCCGCTTTGCGATGTGATTTTGTGAAGCGGCTCACCCGACCGGTTGACTTGTCAACCGGTCGGGTGATGTCGTTTTCTATAAATAGAACCCTAGGTTTCCCAGATTCGGGAGTTGGTTATTTTTTACTGTTTTCTTCATTTTGTGACGGCTGTAATTTTCCAGTTTTTGTAAGTTTTCGGATCTTTGTAAAACTTTAGTATTATCTTAATTGCTTTACTACCATTGCATTTCTATTGTCTGATTATGATTTTGACGGTCCATTTTCATTTAGATCGCTTTTTAATAAATATTTGTGAGTAGTTCCCAAATCCGGGATTTTGGCGGAAACCCCTTCGTGGGCTCTTCCCGATGCGTCCATAGGGTTAGGAAATCGATAGGTATTAGGAATCTAACGGTTACGCTGGGTGTTTTATTGTCATCGGCGGGAAAAAGACCGCCTTTGACCGTTGAGCCAAGGGGGAATAAACTTGGCGGTTGACTCCCTAGCCATAGCTCACGCCCTTAGCGTAGACGCCGAATCCTAACGCGCGGGAGCGACAGGACGAGACGTTGGGAGTTATCATTGCGAGCTTAGTGCTCCCAGAGTCGATCAGTGTTAATGGACAAGGGAGTGCCCACTGATCGAACCCGGGAAGTCCGGCGTATCATCCTGGGCACCGACCGGAATATCGGGCCCATGGGATGCCGGTACCACTTTTAGAGGCAACGTCTCACCATTAGACCCTAATTCCGATTGCCGTCCTACCCGTAGGCTGTATCGGCGAGAGCCGCTCGTTGGGGTCGAAACCAGAGTCCCGGGTTTTTCCTTCATATTGTCTATACCTTGCATCCCTTTACTGTGACAACCCATCATCCGATCTGGGCTAGTTCGCCCCCGGGGTGATTTTGGTTCTTTTTGACACAAGCACATCCTAGCCTCCCTGTGTTCGACCCCCAAGCCACACTACAACACCGTGCGCTTGCGGTTACAAATATCTAAACCTCCACCGGGTCCCCCGGCCATTTGCGGCTTGCAAACCGGGGGCACGTCACTACCGCATTTCAATTCCCTGATTATGTTTTTAATGGTCGATTTTCATTTAGATCGCTTTTTAGCTATAATACGTGAGTAGTTCCCTAATCTGGGATTTCGGTGGAAACCCCTTCGTGGGTTCTCCCTAATGTGTCCATAGGACTAGGATATCGATAGGGAATAGGAATCTATTGGTTACACTGGGTGTTTTATTGTCATCGGCGAGAAAAAGACCGCCTTTGATCATTGGGCCAAGGGGAATAAACTTGGCGGTTGACTCCCTAGCCATAGCTCATGCCCTTAGCATAGACATCGAATCCTAGCGCGCTGGAGCGGAAGGATGAGATGTTGGGAGTTATCGTTGCGAGCTTTCGAATCCTAGCGCGCTGGAGCGGAAGGATGAGATGTTGGGAGTTATCGTTGCGAGCTTAGTGCTCCCGGATTCGGTCAGTGTTAATGGACATGGGAATGCCCACTGACCGAACCCAGGTAGTTCGGCGTATCATCCTGTGCACCGACCGGAATATCGGGCCCATGGGACGCTGGTATCACTCTTAGAGGCAACGTCTCACCACTAAACCCTAATTCCGATCGTTATCCTATCCACCGGTCATAATGGCGAGAACACATGATGGGGTGGAAACCGAAGTCCCGGGTTTCCTTTTATATTGTTTAGCCCCGTATTTACATTCTGTGACAACCCATCCATCGATTCGGCCTAGCTCACCCATAGGGTGAATTCGGTCCCTTCTGACACAAGCACAACCACGCCTCCCTGTGTTCGACCCCCAAGCCACACTACAACACCGTGCGCTTGCGGTTATAAATATTTAAATCTCGCGCCCCCATCCTATTACACGCCTTGCACTTGCATGATCACGGAACAAACATAAACAACATGGGGGACGTCAAGCTTTATGGCACCGTTGCCAGGGAGGCAACGTGATTGTTTATTTTTGGATCTTTTGAACCCTTGAGTCTGCTCACATCTCTATCTCGCGATAATTTTCACATTCTTCTTTTTCGTTTTTATTTTTTTATTTTTATTTTTATTTTCTATTTTTATCTGTTTCTTTCCCACTTTTGCTTCACGGGTGTTCGTTGCTTTTAATGCGCAGGAACACAAGGAGTCTTGACGACTTGATTCCTGTTGATCCTGAGATAAACGCCACCCTAAGGTGTCTGGACGCAGAGAAGAGAAGAAGAGAAGAGTCTGAAGCCATGGGGGAGAATACCCCACCGCATAAGTCCCTACTGAAGTACTCGATGCCATCCATCGAGTCTACCTCCGCCATCCGACCTCCTGCTATTATGGCACAGAGCTTCGAGCTTAAGCCATCCTTAGTGACGTGGATCCAGCATGATCAATTCTCCAGGGCACCCATTGAGAGCCACATCGAACATCTGGACTCCTTCCTAGAGAAGTGTGACACGTTCCGGATAAATACTGTCACAGCTGAAGCAATCCGTCTGAAGCTATTCCCCTTCTCTCTGTGGGATAAGGCCAAGCAGTGGCTAAGGGAAAAGGACCCGATCACTTTCAACACTTGGGAGAAGCTTTCAAATGCGTTCTTGGCGAAGTTATTTCCTCCAAGGAAGACTATGAAGTTGAGGAGTGAGATCTCCTCCTTCTCCCAGGCCAGCCACGAGTCCATGCATGAAGCTTGTACGAGATATAAAGAAATGCAACAAAGATGCCCTCATCACGAGCTTCCCAAGTGGCACATAATTAATCTGTTCTACAACGGACTGAGAGATGATTTAAAATCTTCGATGGACGCGGCGGCTGGAGGGTCCTTTATGTTTAGGAGTGAAGAAGATGCCGAACAAATTCTTGAAAACATGGCATCGAACAATGAGCGGTGGTGTGACGAGAGAACCACACCTAGATCTGGGGGTATCCACAGGGTCGAGGACGTCGACAAATTATCCAGCAAGTTTGACTTGCTGTCGACCCAGATCTCAGCACTGATGGTAGGAGCCGGTGGTGTCGGTACACAACAAATTGCGGTGGTGAAAGCAGAAGTCATGGGGGACTTCGAGGGTGGTGACATCTCACCACCGTTGGACCAAGCGAGTGCACTATTCTACAATCCTACGAGAAATGCATCGTATCCACCACGGACTAGCTCCAATCCGTCATACTCTCCAAATAACCGAAACCACCCCAATCTTAGCTATCGGGCGCCTTATCAGCAACCGCAACCACAAGTATATCAGCCGCCTAGGCAACAGCATCAGCAGTTTCAGCAGCAGTAGTTTCAGTAGCAGCAGCCCCCACAATCATACCAACAGTATCCCCCAAGAAACCAGCAGCCCATGCAGCAGTAGCAGCAGCCATATGGCCAGCAGTGTGCTATCTCCCCGGTTGAGTCCCTCTTGACTCAGTACATCTCGAACCAGGAGAAGATAAATTTGAAGCTGGAAATGGGGCAGAGGGCACTCACTGACCAGGTGACCCAACTGGGGTTACAGGTGGCGAACCTTCAAAGGTCGCAAAATCTATTGTCGCCACAACCGGAAGTGAACCCAAGGGGGGGCGAATCAGACTTTGGCACTCACGCACGAGCATGCGAATGTGTCCGCTATCGTCTTGAGAAGCAGAACACAAATCCCCACAAGAGTGCCCGCCAAGGAACCGAAAGCACAGTTGGTCGTAGAGCGACCAATTGAAAAAGCCAATAACAACGGTGCTTCATCGCTGAAGACTACGACTCCGGAGGGAGTCCCTGAAGAGGAAAAGAAGAAGGACGAAGAAGGGATCCTAAAAGTATTCAAGCCCGTTGTGCCTTTTTCACAACGACTTGGCCAAGCAAAGATAGACGAAAAGTACGGCAAATTATTTGCCATGGTCAAGGATCTAACCTTACAAATCCCCTTCCTCGAAGCTATTGAGATAATTCCCTCCTACGCAAAATTTTTAAAAGATTTGGTGACAAGAGGGTCCAGGAAAGAAAAGGTCGTTCTAACGGAGGAATGCAGCGCTCTCATTCAGAGAGCGAATCCGTATAAGCTTAAAGACCCGGGGAGCTTCTTTATCCCTTGTGTGATCAGGGAGGTAAAGATCCATCGTGCGCTCGTCGAGCTTGGAGCGAGCGTCAGTTTAATGCCCTTGTCACTATATAAGAAGATAGGGATGAGCGACCTGGAGCCCACCGGTATGACCCTACAGCTTGCAGACCGATTGGTCAAATATCGGGTGGGGGTTGTAGATGACCTACCTGTCAACGTAAGTGGGGTGCATGTGCCAGTGGACTTCGTCGTTATGGACATGCCTGAAGATATGCATACCCCCATCATCCTTGGATGGCCCTTCATGGCCACCGCCGGCGTTTTAATAGATGTGAAGAAAGGGAAGTTATCCTTTAATGTCGGTAACGAAAAGGTGGAGTTCGACTTGGGGTTGTCCATGAAGCATCCTCCCGATGAGCAAGGGTGCAATATGCTGGATATAGAGGAAGAGAGAGCAGCTGAAGCTGGGGCTTGGGAAATTCTTTCAAGGAATCCCCCCGACAGTTGGGGGACTTAGAAGAACATGTCGGTCTGAAGAAGAAAGAAGTTGCTGAGAAAGCGGGTCCGTCACATACAATCCCTCCCGGATTCCAAAAGTCTCCTCCGACAAGGAGAAAAGGAAAGGAGCTCATGGGGCTCATCGGAGACGAGATCTGGATCTTGAAACGAGTGGCGGTAGACGCCAATATAAGGGAGAAGCCCCCGGATCCCGTCAACGAAGGGAGAGTCGTCGAGCAAGTCTACTTGTCACTGCCGATGACACCAAAGGACACCAACTCAGAATCTGAAGCGATGCCGATCTTAGGGCATCACCCTCGTCCACCTTGAAGATCATCTACATGCGTCGAACAAACGACGTTAAACAAAAGCGCTTCATGGGAGGCAACCCATGCTCTAAACTTTTGCCTTTGTTTTCGGGATTATTTTTAGCTTTATTTTTCTTATTTTGATAAATAAATCCAGCCGCAGGAACTTCCGTCGAGAGACTTGCTCCATTTATGAATTTTTGCAGGAGACAAGCCCTTACCCGATCAGGTGACCCTTCAACCGATCGGGTGAGACGTATCAGACAATGGCCGTATCTGTTCTCCAGCGAACCGATTGGGTGAAGCAAGCTGAGACCGGGTGGCTGACCGTGTGGGAACGGCTGAAGTCTCGGAAAATTTTGGATTTGATCAACTGATCGGTTGATATAAAGCGTGGTCGGGTGACCGACCGGGTGAGCTATACTGAATTCTCAGGAAAATGGTGAAGCGGCCAATCGGTCGGTTGATTTCTCAACCGATCGGTTCGCCTGTAACCTCTTTTCAGCAAAAATTTTCGACGTATTAGTCAACCGATCGGGTGAGTTTTCACCCGATCGGTTCGACTTAAATCCTATAAATATCCCACCCTCACCCGTTCATTTCCCCCTTCACCCGATTTCGATTATCCTCGCCGTTTCGACTTCCTCTTCCTCCAACCGGTGACAATCCACCCTCAACCGACCATAAATCCCTCTAGATCAATCCCTCCACCCTCCATCTCCTTCCCTCCATCGATTTCCCTCTCTCCATCTTCGATTTAACCTGCTCAAAACCCCTAGTTTTCGCCTACTCCCCCCCCCCCCCCCCCCCCCGGTTCGAAATTTTGCTAAAAAGAAACGCTGCGGCTTCACACTCCATCCCATTGCGCTGCGTTGGGACATCTACGAGCAAGGATCTTCATCTCGACTGGGTAACTTCGCTCCTTAGCTCTATTTTAAATTTTTGCCCTAGTTTAGCTATTTTGCTCGATTGCCTGCGTTCGTGTGCATTCATCGCATTTGCATTCACTCATGCACACACACCCACATGGCACGGGATCAAGATAAGGGTAAGGTATCATGCGAGAGGAGGGGTCGTCTCGCAATAGACGCAAGACCACACGTCCACCACACTCACGCCCTCCTCCTGCACAGCCTGCACAACCCCAACCCCAACCTATCATCCCAGTAAAGGACCCAATGATGGGCCCGCGTGGCTACCGCTTTAGGAACCAAAAACAAAAAGATTTTTATCATAGACTTGATGCACTGAGGCATCTCTCGACCAAATTTGCCCATGCCCAAACGCTTATCGATCTCGGGGTATTAACCGAGGTCGAGACTCTTTTCGCCAATTTAGGTTGGTTAGCTTTCCTAAACGCCACCGCGGTATACCACCCCTCCCTCACACTTGAATTTCTTTCCTCACTTGTTTGTGAGTCGGGGTCGATCGTCATTTTTCGCGTCCGTAACAAAACCATTCGCATCCACCTCGATACCATTAATAACATTTTTGGTTTCCCCATCCTTGGGGATGACGCTATCCGTCCCCACGGGTATTCCCCCGAATTTGACGTCGATCAATTTTGGTTCCGCCTCACCCTACACGCTCGCTATCCCCGAGGTAAGGCCAAGGCCTCCTCCATCATTCACCCCATATTCTGTCTGGCCCACCGAATCATATCCTCCACATTCTTCCCCAGGGATGAGTCAGGTACCGTGACCATCCCTGATCTTTTCATTTTGTGGGCCATGACCTTCCCTTTTGTTCGTGGTGATGACGGGATTTCTTTCAGGGCCCCAGTTATTCCCATCCATGTCGGTGCTTGGCTCGTTCATAAGCTACTTGAAATCAGCCGTGCCAGCAAGGGCAAGCTTTGTTGTGTGGGCCTTATCACTATCATAGCTTCATATCCTCAGTTTAACATTGACATCCCCCGAGATTTACCAGCTGCCGCAGGACCTGCACGTCTCAATCTTGACGTCCTGCGGCATATACACATGATCAAACCACGTCCCAATGGTCGTTTCACTTTCCAATACGGCCACCCCCTGCTCCATATACCATTCTGCCCAATCCTGCTCGCATGACTATCCAGCTTGTGGCAGATTGGACATTCCTACCCAGACCACATTCCCCTGCCACATTCCCATGCCATTCCCCTGCCATTTCTAGGGGGGTTACATCTTCCATTTATCTCGGGCGCACCCAAACCACATTTCCCTGCCGCCCACTTAGGCGGGCAGGACATTCCTGCGTCCCGTGGAGACCCGGGGGCTGGGCCTAGTAGTGTTGTCCCTGCTTCTGTGCCCACCACCACTGTCACCACCTCTCTAGTCCGTACTACCGCCTCCTCCTCCTTTTGTCGAGCCGCATCTGCTCGCCTCGCTCTCGAGGCTGAGCTGGCTTCACTACGCGCTGTCGTTTCATACTCCGCCCCCTCGGACCCACCCTCTTCGATCTTCTCTCACCCACGCTTCCTCGCACTTGAGAGGGACGTGGCCACCATCCTCCGCATTTTCACTCACGTCCACGGACCACCTCCTCCCACACCACACCCCTCTCCACCACCTTCACCCCCTCGACGATTTTCCCCTCCACCATCACATTCTTCACCTCCACCATCACCCCCTAGGCGACCATCCCCTCCTCTCACCACTTCCATTCTCACCACCTCATCTGCTCCCACCGTTTCCATTCCCTCCACTTCCATCACTCCATATGTGCGCCGCAATAAATTACAGGTGCGATCGCGATCACTTCCCCCACCATCCTCTTCCATCGCCGTATCCACCCCATCTACCACCGTTTCTACCCTATCTACCACCGCGTTGGTCGCCCTTTCACTCCCACTCACCATCACCACCACCACTCCACCCATCATTCACACCTCCACACCCACCGATCCATCACCTCGACCACTTTCTCCGCTTCTCCGCACACCAGTCACCTCTCCCGCCCATTCCCCCGCATCCCCCACATCTTCCACCGAGGAGGACGAGGACGATTCCTCTCCTGCTTTTTGATTCCATTTTGTTTTCTGACCTCCCCCTTGCATATATCTGCATTTTCATGAGCATATCATTTCGCTAGCATTGTCGCGTCTAGCTTGGGGGAAGTCAATTTTTCTGTGTGCTATTGTGTGATGTTTTCTATGTGTGTTTGTTTATATATGTTGTGTGGTGTGATTTTCTATTTTTATTTTCTGTTTATATGTAGTGTTGTGTGATTTCCTTTATTTTCCTTTTTCGTATGTGTGTTTTTCTTGTTTTTCATTTCTTTTTGAGTCGGTGCGTATTTCCCCCCCATTTTCATTGCCCTCCCGTATTCACTTTTATTGCATTGAGGGCAATGCAAGTTTCAGCTTGGGGGAGTTGCACTTCGTGCATCATTTGCGTCTTTTTATTCGTTTTTTGAGTCGTTTTCATCGTGTTTTTTATTTTTTTTCTTTTCTTCTTTTATCTCTTTCTCCTAGAGATGACCATGTATCATGAATTGCCACAAAAATCTCACACACACATCTAGCATGGCTTCGATAATCACATTCACTAACCCTAGGAAGCCGAGTCCTCTTACATTTCACGCATAATGGGTCCACTTAGCTTTTTGTGAGTCGTGTGTCGTGATTAGCTGTCTGGTGTGCTTCTACTTTGTGATTTTGATTTATATACTTGTCCAGGAATGACCCCTAGATTATCATGCTTCGATTTTAATATGCGGTATTTGCCTCTCTTATCTGCTTCTGTATGCATGAATATATATATATATATATATATATATATATATATATATATATATATATATATATATATATATATATATATATATCGTATGCTTCATTTCGCATGTGTCGGGATTCCACAACTAGGACTAGGACAACCCACTTAGCCTATGCTCTGATTAGCGAAAAATCTCCGTTGCCCAAGTGTTTAGAACCCGATTTCTTTTTTATTTTACTTGGTGAAAATCCCCTCGTCGTGTACCGTTCTCCCACTTGGGAGAGTACACACGTGTATATACCCCAAAATCCAAAATCCAAAAATCCAAAAAGAGGAAAAAACCCGAAAAAAGAAAAAAACATATGTATAGCCAAAAGCCCAAAAAATACATATTTCCAAAACCCAAAAAAATGTGTGTGAATATTTTCCTACCTATCGAGAATAAAGGGAAGGCGAGAATTTGCACCGAGTGTTCTACTCCACATCATCTCAACCCCCCATCGCTTTCGAAAACACTTGGAATATGGAATTTCTAGCTATTATCTAGGCGATAGTGTGGTGATGTCCAAGTCCCTAGCTGTGGGGTCCCTGACACATGATATGTTTCGATTCTCACTTTCCTCTCATGCATGCTTGAGCTTTATATTCACCGCCTATTTCAAATCAAATTGATGTTTGGGTCTTTTCTTGGACTTGTGTATATGGAGCTTATAGCACAATGTAGATAGTGACACCGTCTGCTAGCACACCACCACACTCACTCGCGCTTCACCGCGTGGGCCCACGACACTTTTTTGGACTCGTTCCCTTAGTTTTAGTGTTGTGATTTGGCGTTTGCTTGCTTGGTGTGACGTTTTTGATTTTGTTGGCCCTGATTGGCGATTTAGGATTTAGAGTTCTCTTTTTCTCTCTTCCCCTCTATTTTCTCCCTCCGAGCTCCTACTCTCGCTCGTCTTCCTCGAGGACAAGGAAGGGTTCAGCTTAGGGGATTTTGACGTGCGTTTATATTTCATATATTCACACACGTCTTCTTTTGTGTTTTTCCGTTATTTTCCGCCGTCTCATATCCGTTTTCTCGTATTTTCTAGTTTTCTTTCACTTCTCCATGTTTTTGCGTGTTTGCAGGAGTTTGCCAGCATGGGGGACACATAACGAGGATATCATAAGTCCCCGGAGCAACGGGCGGAGTCACGCGTGATCCAGGAGGTCAAACGACCAAGATCACTATCTTTCAGCCCCCACCCGATCGATTGGATACAGCCAACCGATCGGATGATGCACACGTGCACGACCCGGATAGCTGCTGAAGTAAGAGAGCATCAACCGATCGGGTCGACCGATTCAGCCCAGATGTCTTCTCGGGAAATCGGAGCTGAACTCCAACCGATCGGGTGACCTTCACCCGATCGATTCATCTGTAGCCGTTTCCCCCCAAGACACGACCCAGAGAGCTCACCCGACGGCCAGCTGACCGTGCCAAAACGTCGCAACTTTCTGTCTTTTGGGCGACGTTTCCACCCGATCAGTTGATTTATCAACCGATCAGTTCACCCGGTGACCGCAAGATCCAAACGACCAACTGCTTCCACAAACCGATCGTGTCGCCTGATCGGGTGAAGTTTCTGAAGACCACTGTCGAAGATCGCAGCAGCTCACCCAAGCGGTTGATACTTCAACCGATCGGGTGACGTCATTTTCTATATATATATAGGCCCTAGGTTTTCAGAAACGAGAGCTGATTTATTTTCTGTCCTTTTTCCCTGTTGTGACGGCTGGAATTTTTTGGTTATTTGTAAGTGTTCGGATCTTTTTCAAACTTTGATATTATCTTAATTGCATTAATACTACCGCATTTCAATTCCCTGATTATGTTTTTAACTGTCGATTTTCATTTAGATCGCTTTTTAGCTATAATGCATGAGAAGTTTCCTAATTTGGGATTTCGGTGGAAACCCCTTCGTGGGTTCTCCCTAATGCGTCCATAGGACTAGGATATTGATAGGGAATAGAAATCTATTGGTTACGCGGGGTGTTTTATTGTCATCGGCGGGAAAAAGACCGCCTTTGACCGTTGGACCAAGGGGGAATAAACTTTGTGGTTAACTCCCTAGCCATAGCTCACGCCCTTAGCGTAGACATCGAATCCTAGCGCACAGGAGAAGCAGGATGAGATGTTGAGAGTTATCGTTGCGAGCTTAGTGCTCCCGGAGTCGGTCAGTGTTAATGGACATGGGAATGCCCACTGACCGAACCCGGGTAGTCCGGCGTATCATCCTAGGCACCGACCGGAATATCGGGCCCATGGGACGCTGGTATCACTCTTAAAGGAAACGTCTCACCACTAAACCCTAATTCCGATCGTTATCCTATCCACTGGTCGTAATGGCGAGAACACATGATGGGGTGGAAACCAAAGTCTCGGGTTTCCTTGTATATTGTTTAGCCCCGTATTTACATTCCGTGACAACCCATCCATCGATTCGGGCTAGCTCACCCATAGGGTGAATTCGGTCCCTTCTGATACAAGCACAACCACGCCTCCCTATGTTTGACCCCCAAGCCACACTACAACACCGTGCGCTTGCGGTTATAAATATTTAAATCTCGCGCCCCCTATCCTATTGCACGCCTTGCACTTGCATAATCACGAAACAAACATAAACTGTAACGGCTGGTTTCTGTATGATGATATTTATTATATATATATATAATAGTTCGTCTTCTCTCTCTTTCTTTTCCTTATCTTTTTCCCCTATCTGGAGCTAAGCGTGCTTCATGACGCTCTTGTCTTGGAGCCAGACCCATCTCAGGAGTCCCTAGAACCCATCCCGAAGCTTCGCACTCTATTTGGAGACTTGGTGTGCACTTTAGTCGGTTCAAGAACAAGGACCGATCGACTAGATGTCAATCTAGTCGGTCAAAAACTATTCATGGACCGACTAGTTTCCGTCAGATTTTTCCACTGAGTTACTGTTTACTCTTAGTCGGTCTAAGTTCATCCATCGACCGACTAGTTGCCAAACTAGTCGGTCAACACTTCTTCGCAGACCGACTAAGTTAGGGATCATTTCATGCAGTCGAGTTACTGTTTATCTTTAGTCGGTTTAAGAACGAATACCGACCGACTAGTTGACGAACTAGTCGGTTAAGTTTTCTTCTCAGACCGACTAATTTTCAAAACTTCTTGTCGACCACTTTTATCTTTTAGTCGGTCAATGAACACTGGCCAACCGACTAGGTTGCAAACTAGTCGGTCGACGAGCCTTCACAGACCGACTAAATCTGTCAACCCTGTACCGACACTGTTCTCTGTTCGCCTTCTAGTCGGTCTCAGTTAGACGACTGACCGACTAGTTCTCAAACTAGTCGGTCAACCGCCCTTCACTGACCGACTAGTTGACCCCGAAACCCTAATTTCTGACATAGCCGCCGTTTCATTTTCTTATTTAAACGTGCGGTTTTTTCTCTTCTCTTCTCATTGTTTTGAGTTGTCTTCTTCCCCAATCCCTCTCCTTCCTCTCCCTATGCTTCTTCCTCCTCCCGTGCGCCCTCCACCTTCTTCAAGATCCTTCTCTCCTTCCATTCTCCTTACTCCTTTCTTTCTCACGTTTCTTCTCTTCCTCCTATCTTCCCCGCAACCGACCACCACCACAAAATTCTTCCCCAGATCTGAGACCCGCGGCCAAGCTCCGGCCGCCTTCTCATTTCCCTTTCGAGATCCATCTTCTCCTCGCGTGGCGCCCCGATCTCAGATCTAGCGACGACGACCTCGGGAGACGCCAAGATCTTCGTCATCACCTTCGGAGGCCAACGTCATCATCAACAATCAACATTCCTCGATGCGCTACCCGCGGCCTAGGAATTTCCGCACAACGCAAAGCTTCCACCTTTTCAGATCTGACGCCGGGTCTTCGTGCAATCGTCATTTTCAGGTTGGTCCCCTAAACTCGTAGAAACCCCCACCGTAAATGATCAAACCCTAATTAAAATCAGCAACAAAATCAAATTAAATTTACTTTCCGCTCCTCTTTAAAACGTTGTGCAACCGTAGATAAATCGACGAATGGACTTCTTGCATGTGCACATAGGGTAGATCGTCGATTAGGCTAATACCTTAAAAATGTGATTTTTGACGATTAGGTTAGTCTCGATAACCTAGACACAACCCTAATATGAATTCTGAATCGTGAACTGACACCGTCGCCGTGTCACGATTTTCAGACGCTCTTCCGCCGACGAGACGTTTGGACGAGACGTACCAGAGAGACGACGCACTCGCCATGACAGGCAAGTGTACCACTTGCGTTCTTGGCCATGTTTAGGCCTTAGTCTTTCTAGAATAGTTATCTTGGAATGATGAGGACTGGACGTGAAATGATAGCGTCCGGGACGCCCTTGATGGCTCAGACTTGATAACGAAGTCTGAGTCCAGAAACAACAATTTTGACATCATAGGATTGACATGCGTGTGTGTGAGTTGTAGAACAACCCCTCCTGTTTTGTCGTGTCATGTCCCTTCCATGTCTCGTTCCGTCTTGCACAGCCCGATGGGCAATAGGGCACTCGCCAAGCCAGAGCGAGTGATCCCTTGTACTGATTCACAGCCCGATGGGCAATAGGGCACCTGTCAAGCTAGAGCAGGTGATCCCTTGTATTGATACACAGCTCAGAGAGCAATAGGGCACTTGTCAAGCTAGAGCAAGTGATCCCTTGTCCTATCACGATTCTTGGGGTTTTGGGGTAGGGTTGAGCGTGCAAGCGGCAAGAGGGTCTGATCCCCCTCGAACCGAACAGGCGTGAACCCTTTTCGTGTCTTGTCTTGTCCTATCTGGCTCTCCGTGTTCCGTCTTGTCTTGACACATGTAGGCTAGTCCCGTAGTCGGTAGCCCTCTCTACAACTACTACTTGTCGTGTTTACTTTTCCTGCTACGTGTACTTTTGTTTGTTCGCCTGTTGTAACCTCAGCATGTTAATCAACCAGTAAAACGTTTGTTAAATAATTGGTGCACTTGTAGTTTGGTCTAACCTTTTCTTGTAGACCTTACCTGACGTACAGTTCCTTCTTTTGGTGCTGTACGTCAGGGATCGAGCCAGAGTACGTTGAGGAGACTGACCTGCCAGCTGACATGGAGCCAGAGAGTGTCGATCCTAAGTACGATCCAGAGGAGGACCAGAGCTAGAGACTTCCCGTTGCAGTTTCCAGAGTTATCCTTTTACTTTAGTTGGGTGCGTAGCACCTTTTGTTATTTGATTAGGTTGGGTGCTTGCACCGTTAGATTTTCTTTCTACTGTTGTAGCCCTTCAGGCGTTGAGACTTGGTACTTTTTGATATGTTGGAATAAAATGTGATGTTCTTTCCTTCTTGTACTTCTATTGTTCTGTACTAATATGCAGGGACCTGTACCTTCGTCTTGGTACCACACAGACGCTTATTGGGTCAGGGCTCCTTAGCTCTGGCCTAAGCGGGCCTAGTCACGCTTCGCCTCCTCTGTTTTGGGAAGCGGGACGTGACAGGTTTTAGTGGTGGCCCATGCAGGTCCACGTCCCAATTTTCCTACAAGTATAGAGCAGTAAGAGTAAGGACATTCACTTTAATATTCAAACATTGTACGAGTCTAACATATGTCTTTCTGTCTATAGGATGGCAGGGCGACGTACTACCCGATCGGGGAGCGCTGGAGATGGAATTCAGGAAGACCAGGGCGGAGAGTTCCGTCAGTTCCTTAGTGTGATGCGACATATGCTTGAGGTGCAGCATCAGCTGGTGCAACAGTCCAACCGTGCTGCCCGGGCCCCACCTATTGAACCACCTCCACCTCCGCCTGCTTCGCGAGCTGCTCCAGGAGTGAAGCAGTTCAACGAGCTTCAGCCAAAGACTTTCTCGGGGAAGGAAGGACCTCTGGGTGCCGATGAGTGGATCCAGAGCACTGAGAAGAAGTTGGTAGCTGCCAAGATTCCAGATGAGACTCGGGTGGAGATCGCGAAGATGCAGCTGACTGAGATTGCCCGAAAATGGTGGCGTATTGAGGAGAGGTGTCTGCAGAAGCCTGTGGAGTGGAAGACTTTTCGCCACATGTTCAAGGAGAAGTACTTCACCAAGGCAGCTAGGAGAGAGCTGATGGGCAGATTTGTGGATCTGAAGCAGAGGGACATGACGATCGATGAGTATGAGGCTGAATTCGAGATGCTGAGCCGTTTTGCCCCGCACATGGTGAAGAAGGAGGAGAACCGAGCTGAGCGGTTCCGTCAGGGACTTCGTCCGAAGGTCCAGGCTTCCATGTCCTCTGCTAGTTTCTCGACTATGAGAGAAGTGTTAGATGCTGCGAAGAATCATGAGACAATTTCGCACCTGCCAGACACTCCAGCGGACAGAGGAAAGCGCCATATGGAGCAGTACCAGCCACCTGCAAGGCCGATGATGAGGCCAGTCCAGACTGTGTCGTTCAAAAGACCTGGAGCACCCGTGCAGCAGCAAAGCAAGGGTCCATGCCATTTCTGTGGCAAGCTCGGACATGTTCAGACCAACTGTAGGAGGAAGCTGGGTCTGTGCCTACTTTGTGGAGATGCTTCGCATGCTGCGAAGGATTGCCCGAGAGCTCGCAGTGCGGTTGTTGGAGTGCCAGCCCCGTTGCAGATGAGGGTGCCTGCCCCAGCTCAGAGAGGACCGGCTGTTCGTGGACCACCCTTAGTGCCACAGCGGTAGATGTACCAGCGAGCAGTGCAGCCTCCGAGGCCGGCCTATACCATGACAGCTGTTAAGACCGAGGAGCTGGATGGAGTTATTGCAGGTAACTCCTTGACATAGACTTTCCATTTCATAGTTAGACCTTATTGCTAGTTATGTTAGTGTTGCTTGTTTGATGATTGCTAGAATAGTGTTGTGACCTTAGACCTTTGTTTCCTAGGCACCATTCTTGTGTTCTCTCACCTTGCTTTGGCTTTGTTTGACTCCGGTGTATCCATGTGCATCCTATCCCGGAAGTTTATAACAAAGCACTCCATTCCTACCCACACACTTCCTAAGTGTTGGGACATCACCACAAGGAACGGAGTGGTGACGGTGAACATGGGATGTCGATCGATTCCTCTAGTGGTCAGTGGACATGAGTTATATGCAGATTTCATCGTCCACGATCTACCACATTTTGATGTCGTCCTTGGCATCGATTGGCTGGGAGATTTCCACGCTTCGATCGATTGTCATAGCAAGAGAGTGGTATTTTGGATTCCAGGCCATCCGGAGTTCGAGTTCCGCAGCAGAGATGAGTCGCTTGGGCCCATCAGATTTCGGGCCAAGCCGGAAGAGCCGGTGTTAGCAGCGTTACAGATGGAGATGGAGATCGACCGACCAGCGGTTGTCAGAGACTTCGATGACGTCTTCCCGGAGGATATCTCGGGTCTGCCACCCGACAGAGCTTTGGAGTTCGGTATCGATCTGATGCCGGGTGCGCAGCCGATATCGAAGGCGCCGTATAGGATGGCTCCCGCGGAGCTAGAGGAGCTGCGGAAGCAACTAGATGAGCTGTTGCAGAAGGGTTTCATCCACCCTAGTGTGTCACCGTGGGGTGCACCAGTGTTGCTTGTGAAGAAGAAGGATGGGTCACGCACAGGATGTGCGTGGACTATCGAGGATTGAATGCTGTCACCGTGAAGAATAAGTATCCGCTGCCGCGTATCGATGATATTTTTGATCAGCTGGGAGGCTCGAGAGTCTTCTCGAAGTTGGATTTGAAGAGCGGATACCATCAGTTGAAGGTGAAGAAGGATGACATTCCGAAGACAGCTTTCTGGACGAAGTACGGGCACTATGAGTTCGTGGTTATGCCTTTCGGCGTGACCAATGCTCCAGCTGTGTTCATGAACCTTATGAACTTGATTTTCTACGACTTCCTGGATAAGTTTGTCGTTATCTTTACTGAAGACATTCTTATTTACTCGAAGTCTGAGGAAGAGCACAGCTGTCATCTGAGGACAGTGCTGGAGACGCTGAGGCGACACAAGTTGTATGCCAAGTATGGCAAGTGCGAGTTCTGGCTGAACAGAGTCGCATTTCTGGGACACGTGGTGTCCGGCGATGGCATATCTGTAGATCCGGAGAAGGTCAGAGCAGTTCGAGATTGGCCGACTCCGCAGTCGGCGTCCGACATCAGGAGTTTCCTTGGTTTAGCAGGCTATTATCGGCGGTTCATCAAGGATTTCTCGAAGATTGCTGAGCCGATGACGAAGCTGACAAAGAAGGATGTGGAGTTTCAGTGGTCTGATGCTTGTGAGGAGGCTTTCAGTATCTTGAAGGTGAGGTTGACCTCAGCACCGGTTTTGGCGGTACCGGATCGAAGCAGAGGCTTCAAAGTATATTGTGATGCATCAGGGAAGGGCCTAGGATGCGTTCTGCATCAGCATGGCCATGTGGTCACGTATGCTTCTCGTCAGCTGAGGACGCACGAGAAGAATTACCCGATGCATGATCTGGAGTTGGCAGCGGTGATCTTTGCATTGAAGATTTGGAGGCACTTCTTACTGAGTGAGAGCATGAAGATTTTCACCGATCACAAAAGTTTGAAGTACATATTCACGCAGAAGGAGCTCAACATGTGTCAGAGACGATGGTTGGAGCTTATGGCTGACTATGAGATAGATCTGTAGTATCATCCGGGGAAGGTGAACGTAGTGCCGGATGCTTTGAGTAGACTTCCTACTGCTTTGATGCATACTGCTGACTGGAGGATTCAGCAGGAGCTGAAGGAGATGGATTTGGAGGTCGTCCTACCTGGTGTGGTTCTTTCATTCATGAATTTGCAGATTCAGTCCACGATCGTGGATCGGATCAAGGCAGCACAGGCAGGAGACCCGAAGTTGCAGAGGATCAGGAGTCAGGTTGAAGCTGGGCTACGAGCGGAGTTTGTGATTCATGAGGATGGTTCGTTGCGATACGGCAGCAACTCTACGTACCTGCAGGTGATGTTCGGGAGGAGCTTTTAAGCGAGGCTCATAGCTCACCTTATTCTATACATCCTAGTGGCACGAAGATGTATAAGGACCTTCGACTGAATTACTGGTGGATTGGCATGAAGAGGAGTGTGGCACG
>JAULAV010007324.1:0-25000 GCA_030789695.1 Scilla litardierei
GTAAGGCGTAAACCCTGGGATTGGGGTAGGGTTAAGCGACCACTCAGGGTAGAAGTGTGCCCGTACAGCCACTTCAGCTGTAAGGCGTAAACTTTGTGCACGACGTGTTTACTTGACGTGTTTACGTGACTTGTAAATCCATGTGAATGTTAGTAGCTTTGCTACTCTTACCATGTCCTACTTGTTGCCATGTCCTACTTGTTGCACTCTCTTACTTGTTGCATCCATACTTTAAACTGCCATGTCATCGATATTTTAGAACTGCTAGGTTGCTTTCCTTTCTTTTAGTTCCTTGCACAAGTCTCTAGTAGACTTGCTGACATGTGCCCCTTTTCTCTTTTGGGTGTCACATGTTAGATTGTGAGCCAGAGTTGGTCATCGAGGACGAACAGGTTGCAGGTGTTGAGTTCGAGGACATTGGAGACCAGTATTATCGCTCCTTCTTGTTGTTGTTTTCTGCTTAGTCGCTGTTAGGCTGTCGGTGCGTAGCACCTCTCTTTTCATGTTGATGTTATGTATTATGTCGGCCATGCTTTAAGCCTCTTTTCAGACTCTTGTACTTTCCTTTACGACTTGTCTCTGAATGTTTGGAATAATCTGGATGTTATTGGTGGAGTTTTAATTCTGCTTAAATTATTATTATTTTTGTCTCGCTTCGTGGTTGCAAGGACCTGGATATTAGAAGTGTTTTTAGACGATTATCAGACTTGTAGCCTCACAGCTCCAAAGTCTGAGCGGACCTCATCACGCCTCACCTTGCGTTTATGGGAAGCGGGGCGTGACAGAGATTCATCGGACCGTTTGATGTGCTAGAGCGAGTTGGAGAAGTAGCTTATTGTCTGGCTCTGCCACCATCATTAGAGGGAGTCCATGATGTCTTTCATATCTCCTAGCTACGTCGTTACATTAGCGACCCCAAGCATGTAGTCGACCACTCGGAGATTACTGTTCGTCCGAATCTCACCTACGAGCAGCAACTGTGCAGATCATAGACCGTCGACAGAAGACTCTCAGGAACAACGTTATTGAGCTAGTGAGAATTATGTGGCATCATGATTTGCCTGGTGAATCCACCTGGGAACGTGAAGAGGAAATGCGCGAGCGTTATCCTCATCTCTTTCATTAAATTCCGAGGACGGAATTTTTATAAGGTGGGTAGGATGTGACGGCATGTATCCGTCAAGATATATTTCCTAAGTATTTTCCATGTTTTCAGGTATTTTTATGATTTATATATTATTGGAGTGGGTTGTATCATTATATAATAAAATAATAATAAAATAATATTATTTATGGCTGATAAATACTGATATTTACGAACGTCGTCCAGACGACTTCAAACTCTGTCACCGTAACTTTTAGGTCATAATAGACCACCGGTTCAAGTTTCGCACGATTCCGAAGTCAGATCGACTAAGGACCCGCAGACCCGACATCGATGATCGAAACGACCTTTTTATTTTTCACGAATTATCTATAGCTCAACCTGAGATATGGACCACATATTTGTGATCCCCGCGTCGTTAAAGATGTGCACGTATTTTTAAATAATTTTTCCGGTATATTTCAAAAAAAAATACTGTTTTATAATAATTAAAATAATTAAATAATAATATTAAATATTAAAACAGAACTGAAAAACGTGGGAGACAAAAAAATTAAAATCCTAACCTAATCTTATCATCCTATTCCCCCTTTTGACTAAGTATTAATGAGGATAATTAAAAATTGTTTGCTTAAACCTATAAATAACCCCCCTAATCACCTTCTTCTTCTTCAGTTCCTCACCTTCTCCGGTGAAACCCTGCCATTCTGGTGAGCTCCTTTACTCCAGTGAGCCTCATCATCCTCTTCATCCTTCCATTCTCCTTCATCAAAACCTCTCTCTCTCTAAACCCCAGAACCAACACTCAAACCAACCCAAAATTCAACAATCTGAAATCCAAATAGAAAATCCCCAAATCCAATTACAGATTTCAAAATTCAAAGAAGCAGACTCCTCAACCCATCTCCTCTCACCTCCCTCCCCTCTTCCTCCGCCTCCGGCAGCCCGCTGGCCGAGCCGTCCGCCCAGCGACGTCCCCTCTCGCCCTGCCCCCTTCCTTGCACGTGTAGCCGCCGACGCCGCAGATCACCGGCCACCGCCCCAAGCCTGCGCCGCCGCTCCCCTTGCCGAGATCCCCCTCCCCATTGCCGAGATCCTCAGGTCGTGCCCCTTGATTCCCTTGCCTTGCTCTTTTCTCCTGCCAAAAATAGAAAACAAAACAAAACAACGAAAGAAAGCAGGGAGGAGGGTTAAAATGGAATATATTTGTGCGGCTCACATTGCACATTTTGCTGTATATATTATATTCATTTACAAGTTTGCTATGAAAACGTCCATCTGTTTTGGGAAAGAAATGCTGGGTTATTACTGTGAAGGGAATTTTAGAAAGGAGAATTTTGAAGGGAGGGGGGATTTGTAAAAGAAAAAGTGTGGAGGGGTTTATTTTGTGAAGGATCTTTTTGGCAAAGAATTTTTAGGGATTTTGGTTAAATTTTTAGAGTTAGAAAAAAAATTAGAGATTAGGAATTATTTTTATTGTATTTTATACGTGTATACGTATACGTGCATACGTGCACGTAATACGCACTCTGTAACTTCGAATATTAATGAATAAAATATGGGTGGGTGCGTGCATGTGGTCTTTGTAGGTAGACGTTCCGGGAAGACACCAACTCCTGGACACGGTAGGAGACCCGCCCAAGGAACCAGATTACAACCGGTCACGACTGCAAGCAAGTAATTACCGTGCAAATGTGTTTGTTGTACCCAAAATGTTGTATGAATGGTTGTACATGTTGGATGTACGAAATTATGTGTCTATGAGGCCATACGGATACGGATCATACAGATCCGGATACGGACACGGTTAATGTGATACGACACGGGTTATGGGGTAGTCTTGAGCTACGAGGTGTGCAGGAGTGACCGTGTCCACCCTTATTTGGTAAGTTGTACAATCACCTTGCAGGGGATGGTAGGTAGATATTCCACGAGTTGCTCCGTGGAATGGGTGCACTTCTGGTTGCATATCGTGCACTCGGGCTAAGGCTGATGCACTAACTTGTTTGCCACTATTGCTTATTGATACCATCATTCTACTGACTAAGTCGAGACTACTCGAACGTGGCAGAGCGGCGTAATAACAAGCGGTCTTAAATTACTACCGAATCAGTGTCTAGAAAGGAATGGGAAGTGGGTTGGTCAACCAAAGGACTTGTCCTGCGGTCATAGAAGTGACATGTGCCTTCAAACTCTGACTGACTGGATGATTTGGAAGTTAAGTTAGACTTCTTATTATTAGGCCTGCCTACACTATTAGATAGTCAAGCGACGTTTGTTCTCTCTTGTTCGTTCATTACTTTGCCACTTTTACTTTCTGTTGGTTATTACTTGCCGCTTAGCGCTGACATGTATTTCATTGTTTTCTTTGAAATACATGTCAGACTACGAGCCGACGGAGTACGTGGAGTATTACATTGAGGACGATCCCGTAGACCAGGGATCAACGGACGTCAATGAGCCCGCACCTACAGAGGAGTAGGAGTTTCCGACTCGACCACATCATCCGCTTCCCTTACCGTCAGTGTGCTTTCCTTACCACCAGTGTGATATTTACTTTCGAGTGATGTACTTTACTTTTCTGTCGAGTCGATGTAGGCCATACTATAAGGCCCAGTCCTGTACCACTTATCATCTATTGGATAATAAAGATGTTGTGTGTTGTTTCTCTGAGATTGCATGACAAGAACCTATCCTTCCATGGAATTACTACAGACGCTTAATGTGCATCGAACAAGGAAGAAAAAAATGTCCTCCTTGTTTTGTGCACATGCGGACCTTCGTTGCGTCCTCGCTTCCGAGTATTTTGGGAAACGGGGCGTGACAATCGGTCCATGATGAAGGAAGTATTTTACTCATCCTCGGGTGCCATCTGGATCAGGTTGTACCCGGAGAAGGCGTCCATGAAACTGAGGAGTTCATACCCAGACCATTGTCCACCAGGCGGTCGATCCGAGGCAGAGGATAGCTGTCCTTCGGGCATGCTTTGTTCAAGTTGGTGAAGTCCACACATATTCTCCACTTGCCATTGGCCTTATTCACCATAACAACATTAGAGATTCGCTCAGGATAGTGGATTTCTTTAATGAAACCGGCCTCTAGCAGCCGTTCGACCTCTTCGGAAGTTTGGAATTTGACCATCTGGTGAAAAGTGGAGACTGTCGCTTCCACTGAGTTGAGAAGCGGTCAACCTATAATCCCGTTATAGACCAAGTTGATTTTAACCACCATGAATGACGTCATTTGGGTCATCTGATGGGGGTATTGGCCGAGTGTGACCAACAGAACAAGCATACCTGCAACATGAGCAGAATGGCATGTGAAGCCAACGAGCAGTCTGGGGCATTCCCTCAACTCAGATGAGGCCAGCCCCATTTTCTTGAGCATGGTCCAAAAAAGGACGTCACATAAGCTTCCCATGTCAGTGAGTAGTCGATGAACTTTGACTGTATTGATGACAACACTGATGACGACGACATCGTCGTGTGGCAGCTCCACTCCTTCCAGATCATCATCTAAAAATGATATCGGGGATGTTGATATCCTTGGTCGCTTCCGCCCATTGTCCGCTATCATCACTTGTTCATTGATATGGATCTACAGTGTGGCAGAGAATTCGTAGGGAGTGGGTCCACCAAATATCATGTTTAACACATTAATATTTGGAGGAGTTGAGGGGTCCTCTACAGAGGGATCAAGTCTCTTTATGTCGTGATCGACGAGGTGAGTCGGCAGGGTTTCTCTACTTGGTGGAGATAAAGATGCAGACTCATTTTCCCACAGACGATGCCAACTATTGACGGTAAGGTTTCGGTCAATAATAGGTAGGCTGACTTTGACGCCTTGAGTCAACGCATGCCTTCGTCAGCCGGAGTTATCAAGCTCTCCTGCTATGTAGCTTGGGTCTACAAGGTGGCGGCCGTATTAGTTATTGGTGTTTTAGACCAATATTGTTTTGAAGATGATCACAACATTATGTTGTTGCTAATGACTCTCAATGTTCTATTCTTATGTTTATCAATTAGAGAATAAGCTTTTTGGAGACTAATAGCTTGGTGCAAGGATGGACATCAAGACCAAAGCTTGGAACTTGGTAAAGAGAAGCTCATCAAGAGGTGCCAAAGCTTGGAAGATGACGGGGAGCATCAAGGCATCAAGAGCTTGAAGCCTTAGACTCTATGAGATGCAAATTGTAATCCATGTAATTTCTATTACTTGCATTTCTTTTTTTGAGTCTAGGATTTTGCAATGCATTGATAGATGGTTATACTCATTCATGCATAAGCAGTAACCATCTTAGTGAGCCTTAGGATTATCATAGCAACCAACCCAATAGGTTCACCTTACAAAAAACTCAGATTGGAGTTTTTCGCCTTCCAACAGGCGACTGCTGAAGGTAGAACATGCGACTGGGTGATCTCTAGGCGCCTGACCAGCCTTCTACAGCCGACTGTTGTGCACATGTCAAGTCACCTTTTTGTTGACTCTTTCTTGAGCTTTTGGTGTAGGGGACTGAAGTTCATTTGATAGGCGCCTGTCTACCATCAGGCACTTGCAACTATGTTCTTTAGCCGTCTAAGTGCCAATGTGCGTATCTTGTCTTTTCTGGGCACCAATCCACTTTGTTTGACAACCGACTGATGTAGAGTTTACAGTCGCCTGTCTATCTTCAGGCGCCTGGACTTTGGTCATCAGTCGCTTAAATGCATAAGTGCGAAAGTTGCATTTTCTCAGCTACATTTCATCCCATTTGACAGCCACCTGCTGGAGTATATTCAGGCGCCTGCACATTGTACATGTGCCTGTGTAGTCTTCTACAGTCGATTGTCCTGGCTCAGATTATAGCTGTTGGGAATTTTCTAGCCATTGATCAGTCGCCTGTGGTTTCTTCTACATGAGCCTGTCCGATAGCTTTCAGCCCAAAATCTAGCCGTTGTAGATTTGTTCATTTGGCCTTTTTGCTAGGTTTTGAGGGGGTTTTGGGGCTTCCAATATATAGGAGAGTGCTTAGTTCATTTAGAGCTTCTTGGAACTATTGAAGATCATTAAGAATCCAAAGCCACTTCTAATATCTCATTTTCCTCATTAGAGCTCTAATCCTCTCATGCATTGAAGTTAGCTTAAGGGAAATCCTCTAAGTGCATTAAAGCTCATCTTATTACTTGGAAATCCTCTTCCATGCATTCTTCTTCATATTGAGTAAGTTCATCTCAAGACATATGTAAGAGTATTTATTTCATCTTTGTGAAGTGAAACCCTAACTTTCTTTATGAGAGTTAGTTTCTCTTTTTGTGAGAGTTTAACCCTAACTTTCTTTGTAAGAATTAGTAACTCTCTTTGTGAGAGTTTAATCCTTGTGTTGGGTTGGTTGGTTGTGTACTCTCTTTGTGACAGTTTGGTTCTCTCTTTGTGAGATTGTATTCACTACCTTGTGTAGGATTATAGTGAATATTTGATGTGGCTGGATGTACCCAAGTTAGGGAACTAGGGTAAAATCTTTGTGTTAGCGTTTGCTTGATTGTGTTGTTTAAATTTCTCTTGCACTTATAATTCCGTATTTGCAAATTTAGTTTTTAATTACACGATTATTGCCATTACTCTATTCACACCCCTTCTAGAGTGTTTGTTGTTAGTATTGCAAGGCATAGACGGTCCTTACAGACAGAGCTACTTGGAAGGAGTCCGATTTGGTTTAGAGAAGCTCCAAGCTTGTTGAGGATCACCTGCCTAGCTATCTGCACCATAAGAAACAGTAAAGGGGGTCAGATTTGGGTATGCCCCAAATACCCTCCGATGCTTATGTTAATAATGAACTTAAGGGAGGCTCGAGGCAGCGAGACCGATCTAGCGGGAGATCGTTTGTGAGGCTGGCCGACCAAGTTAGGCAGAAGGAAATATGTGGTATGGAGTAAAGGCAAGTGTTATCAGAGTACCAAGCGAATAGTATCTCCTCTGGCCTCCCCTGTTCATCCGAGATTTGGTCCATTTATAGGAGCCGCACCCTTTCAACCTTGTCGTGGGCTAACCGCTTCCTTCCGACCGTGACACGTGCGTGTCTACATCTCGGGCGTAGCGGATGAGTGACCACTACGCCATTATTGGGCCCACTTCCCCACTTTTCCTGAGGGACGTAGAGGCTTGGTGGGCGTGATTCGAACTGTATTTGATCGAGTAAGCGGCATGTCTTCGCTTGGGCTCGACGGGCTTGATGAGCCTGATGGGCCGCTTTGTTTTCCCTGACGGACCCGGCCCGAGTGGATGTTAATAATACTCCGCACATGTAGATATACATATATATGGGCCGGCCTAAAGATGTGACACTGCCCAATTTATAAATAACCGGCCCAATGATGTAACAGGTTCGGCTCTCCGATTCTGGGACCGGGAAACCGAACTTGGGAACCAAGAAGTTCCGGTTCAGTTCCCCATATTTGCAAATAGGAACCGGACCGATTTGTCCCTGTTCCGGTTCCGGTTATTGGAACCGACCGTGCGGTTCCCGGTTCGGTTGGATTCCAGAACAGATCAGTTAGTTCGAACCGAACCGTGTTAGGGTCTAGATGCAGTGTGAAACCGATCACCCGTCGGGCGCCTCAGGTCCTGGCGAAGCCAAATTTAAATCGGTTAAGAGTTAAGAGTCTGAAGAGGTAGAAGTTTACATTCCATGTACCAAACCCAGTCAAACTGAAATTAACAAAGTATATGTACTACCCACCACAAAATAAGAATGGCTCAAAAGCCCAAAAATTATAGAGCATTGCTATTTGTACGCATACAATGCGGTGCAGACTTGATTTTTGCCCAAAAAAAGCAAAGATGGACACTTTGACCAGTTTGATGTGACATAAAGTCACAAAGAGATTTTGCTATTAGGGCCTATTTCTTTGCGAGGAAAGGGCCTGAGAA
The DNA here is from genome assembly GCA_030789695.1 of Scilla litardierei. Classification (NCBI taxonomy): domain Eukaryota; kingdom Viridiplantae; phylum Streptophyta; class Magnoliopsida; order Asparagales; family Asparagaceae; genus Scilla; species Scilla litardierei. The sequence continues at coordinate 8,012 of JAULAV010007324.1, forward strand.
ACCCACTTTTTTTGACTGCGGCCCGTCACTTCGTTAATTGTTCACGCAGTTCTCGCTCCTACTTTCCCTTTGTCAGTTCCTTTGCGGAGAAATCTCATCGCGATTCCTCGGCCCTCTCTCCGACGTGTCGCCAGACTTTCCACACTGCGAAATCCCCGGAAATTGTGGGGTTTGCAGGCTGGAATCCTCGCTGTGGGCCCCGATGTGTTCCTCTCACCCTATTCCATGGCGCGGGAGGCAACCGCTTCTTGAAAACCCTAGATCCGGCGGCGACGCGGCTGATCTGGGTTGCCTAGGTTTCCAAAAGGGTTTCTATGTGCATAGGGTTGATCGTCGTTGCAGAGGGTGTGCCAAGCTTTGCTACGGGCAACGGCGGCGAAGCTCTATGCAGAACCCTAGCTGATCGGTGAGGGGCGAGGTGATTTCTGAACGATTTCTTGCGCGAAGGTATAATTTCTGCAGCCCTAAGTTAAATTTTGTTGGTTTTTAACTTGATGCACTTGATGAATTTGGTTTTTGAAATGCTCAGATGTTATGAATGTTTGCATGTCGATAGTGATACGAAATTCTAAGGTTTGCTCTACCCTCTAACGTGAGGAAAATGGGATTATATGTTGTTGTTGGTTTGAGGGATTTGATGCTAGGGTTGCGGAATTTTGTGATATTGCAACCACTCGCTTCGATGATTATTTGAGTTTATGATGTTGTGATTTGGTGGGTGACACACATTGGTGATGTTATTTTGGGAATTCTCACCCATTTGCTTCGATGAAATTCTGTTGTTTATGATTCTGGCAATATGTGCTTGATGCTAGTTACTGATGCCCACTTACAACATAAGTGAGTTAACTAAATCCTCATAATCCACGCAAAGAAACAGGCCCTTAGGTGTGCATTATTCCAAAAATCCCAATGAAAAAAAATTAAAATATGAAGTTGGAATGAGAGGATGGGATAAAGTCATATATGCTGGATGGCGTGCTTGACGGTTCCGTGTAATACCATATTCGTGCAACCGACGGTTTGATATTTTTCTGAAGTGAAAGTGTTTAGTTTTGAAATATAAAAAATGCCTCGATTTCAATATAAAATAACAAATTTTTTGATGAAATTTTTTGGGCCCGTCTCATTGTTTCAGTATGGGTTTTTGTTGTTGTTATGTTTGGAGAATGTAATAAATATGTGGGCCATGGCTCCTACCTACTTGTTACAGGTATGGAATGGGATGGTCATGGTTAATTGTTTCAGAAGTTTTGGGGATTGGGTCATTGATGAATTATCTGATTGTTTGGGAGTATTATTTGGGGATTTGTATCATATATTTTTTTGGGATTGGGTAATTGATGAAGTAAGTGTTTTTTGGTGGAAGTCTATGGGGGCTTTGTATCACTTTTTTTGGCATGGCTCCTTGTGTCATTTTGGGTGCTTGATGTTATTATGTTTGGCTAATTTTAACATTTTTTGGTGCATGGCACCTAGGTACTTGTTGATGTTATGGAATGGGATGATAATGGATAAATGTTGAAGACTTTTTGGGGATTGGGTCATTGAAGAATTATGTGTTTTTTGGTGGTAGTCTTTGGGGCTTTGTATCACTTTTTTTGGCATGTCTACTTGTGTCATTTTGGGTTCTTGATGTTATTATGTTTGGGTAATTTTAACAATTTTTGGGGCCTGGCACCTAGCTACTTGTTGATGTTATGGAATGGGATGATAATGGATAAATGTTTGTTTAAGACTTTTTGGAGATTGGGTCATAGATTTATTATGTGTTTTTTTGGTGGTATTATATGGGGCTTTGTCTCAGAATTTTTTTGCTTGTCTCCTTCTGTCATTTTGGGTTTTTCCTTTTGTTTTGTTTGACTCATTTTATCAATTTTTGGTGCATGGCACCTAGATCCTTGTTGCTGTTTTGGTTTGTTTTGGGCATGTATCCTTGTTGCACAAATGGTGTTAACATGCAGGAGCAACTGCAACGCAACCAGATGTGTGACTATGATTACAAATTTTATCTGAGGGCCAATGATTTGGAGTTGCACAATTTTATCTGCAAGGTGTTATTCATATGGAGTATGTTATGGAAATAATTAACATTAAATATATGTGTTATTCAATTAAGGGTGACATGGATACATAAGGAGACCATGCCGGATGTGAGTTATGTACCGCCGCCGCAGCTGCAATAACGTTTGTCGTACTAGCCTTACAAATGAACAATTCCGCTAGGCGCGAACCTATACCCAGAGAGCCCTCAGCTATGGGGGATCTGCATAGAAAATCCTATATGCGGAGAATTTTGTGGGGATCTAAAAGTAGCTGTTTGCACTACCTACGAATGCGCAGACATGCTTTCATGAATCTTGCAGCATTAATGCGCCAGCGTGATCTTCTCAAGGACACTATTCATGTATCCGTAGAGGAGCAGGTGGCCATGTTCCTGCATATGGTAGGGCACAAGTCAAAGAATAGAGTAATGCAAGTGGATTTCATAAGGGGCGGGGGGACAGTTAGCCGTTATTTTAACAAAGTGATGGCGGGACTGTGTGCACTTCGGGATATGTTTGTGAAGCAAGCTCCCAATGAGACGCCGCCTGAGATAATCAATAATCCAAATTGGTTCCCATATTTTAAGGTATGTGTGAATATATGTATATGTGGTAGTAGAATATGGGTTGTTTTTGGAATTGCACATTGGTCTCATTTAATATGTTGTAGGACTGCATCGGGCTCATTGATGGGACACACATAGATGCCACGCTACCAGCAAGGCTCGTACCCCGCTTTAGAGGGTGAAAGGGGGTGACGCAAAATGTTCTTGCAGCTGTTACTCCAAATAAACGATTCACATATGTACTGGCCGGGTGGGAAGGATCCGCAAATGATTTTACGGTCCTGAAAGATGCATTGTCTTTACCCCCCCAATGGAGCTGCGAGTGTATGAAGGTAATATGTTAAAATTTACATATAAATTAGTATTACGTATCTCAGAAAGCGTCTGAACAGAAAATTGGTCGCCTTTGTTTGAATGTAGGTAAATATTACCTTTGCGATGCTGGATATACTACAATGCCAGGATTCATATCTCTTTACAGGGGAGTTAGATACCATTTGAAGGACCATACTGATCGGGTTCCTCGAAATCGACGAGAGCTATTCAACCTACGCCATTCTACATTAGGATCAAAGATTGAGTCCACATTTGGTATCCTAAAGAACAAGTTTAAAATATTGACATCCAAACCTCACTACCCATTCAAGAGCCAGGTCGCTACCGTACTCTCGTGCACTGTTTTGCATAATTACATCCAAATTGCAGATCCTCATGACACCAAACTTACTGAAGAAGGTAATGAGGTTGAGGAGGAAGTAGAGGGTATCGATGAGAGGGATGACGATGTTATCGATCTATCCCAACAGGGGACCGTTCGTGAACAAACCGAACAACGGGATCGTTGGAAAATGCGCAGGGAGCAGATAGCTTGGGATATGTGGGTGAACTACTGTAACATAAATAATAACGGGAACACAGTAGAGCATGGCCTATGAGGGGGTCGTACTATTTACGTACCTATTCTGAACAATCAACAAATGTTCCTTTCTTATTGCATTACGTTTGGTGTGTTCAGTATGACAATATGTTCATGCTTTAGGTGATCATTTTAATCATTTACATTTCTGTATTTTTTCACCTTTCGTTATCATGTCAATGATGTTTAATGTCAAATTATGCGTTTTAATTAACATAATATTGATGTTGTAGGGATGGAAGGATCTAAAAAATCAGGGCATGGGGGCGAGCCCTCCCCGGATGGGAGTGATCCAATGCATCAATTATATGAAAATCTATATGGGACACAATGTGGAGATGCCGAGAGGAAGGTGGAACCCCTTCTCAACCGTCCAATTCCCATGCGGGTTCCACCTAACCCCTACAAAATGCTTGGCTTCCAATCTGGTGGGCATGGAATGCCATATCAACCTTATGGAAATTTCAACATGCCAATGCAAATACCCATGTCTCCTCCAATGCAAATGCCCATGTCTCCTCCAATGCAAATGCTCATGTCTATGCCCTCACATAGTGGGCATGGGTATATGCATATGCTACAAGGGGGAGACATACCCAATTTCAGACCCCCCTCCTCTCATGGTGCATTCACGATGCCAATGCCACCAAGTGGCAATGAAAGAACTCCCGGCAGTGACTCCTCGAGGAAGTCGAGCCGGCGTAGTGAGGATGCCGAGGGGTCTGTATCAAGTCCAAGCAAAAAAGCTGAAGCAACCTTCCTCTTCTTCACAACATAACAAACTATGGAAGCCCGAGCACGATGCCACCCTTATTCCATTGCTAGCAGAACTTGCACGGCAGGGCCTTAAGGTCGATAAGACCTTTAAAGGGGCCGCCTTCAATGCCGCAGCAGCGGAAATCAATAAATCTCATGGGACGTCATTCACAAGTGGTAATGTGAAAAACCACATGAAATCATTGAAGACACGTCTCAAGGATGTTTACGAGTGCATGGAAATGAGCGGGGCGGTCTGGGATGTTGAGAAGAAGATGATTCATCTGGATCCGAAAATTTATGACACGTGGGCGGTGGTAAATACTTCTATCTTCTACATAGGCTAGGTGCTAGTACATAAATTATAGATATGAATGGTATATTCATATATGCTTTGCTAATCGTTCAGGCAAACCCTCGGAAGCGTGCATATGTGAACCATCCAATACCATGGTTTGAAGATCTGGTTGTCATCATTGGGGATGACGCTGCACGGGGGGATATGTCATGTTCCTTGTATGATAGCTTTGTAGGCCCATTTTCTGGAGGGGAAGGTAAGCCCGTCATGCCTGATCCTACGCATATTCGTACTCCACCCCCACCATGTCCCTGAGGACATACCCACACAGGCGTCGACAGGAGAGTGTCCATATGGGGGGACAAGAAATGCTACCCCACCATCGCTGGGGAAGAAGAAACAGCGGCGACGCGCTGTGAGGGAAGACCCTGATGTAATGCGGGATTTTGCCTGCAACGTGAAAGAGGTCGCTGAGGCTATAAGGAGTGCACACTCCCAGCCCCACTGGACTGAAACTCTTGCACATAGTGTGTACGCGTTTACGGAGTACCCTCACCACCACCTGTTGAAGTTGTTTAAAGATCTTAGCATGAATGAGCTGGCGGGGCGTCAATTTTTGGCCGTGCCACATCCGAGTCGAAAGCTTATCCTTGAAGATTTAGTGGCAGAAATGGAAAGGGACTTGCGGGACGCTGGTTATGGAAGCGGAGATGGCGTCGGAAAGATATGAGTATGGGTGGGCCATAAGGTATTTTGGTTGAGTGGGGATTAGTGGTCGTTGGGGTTGGGGATGTTTTGTATGGGTAAGTATGAAACATATTGGCATGTCTCATTGCTGCATTTTTTGTGGCATGTCTCCTAGATGATGTTTGTGTGTTAATGTGATACATATGGCGTAGGCTAATGGGTGCAGGGTATGGGGCATGTCTCCTTTATGCTGGGTGTCTTGATATGAAACATATTTGCATTGCTCTATGGTTCAATTTTTTGGTTCATGTCTCACGTTTGATGATTTGGCTGCTTGGTTCAGATTTTGGTATATTTTCTCCTTGTTGCAGGTTGTGATAATATGAAACATAAGTGGATGGCTCCTATTTTCAGTTTTGGTTTATGGCTCCTTGTAGATGTTTCCCTATAGCCCAATGATGACGATAGTTACATGATCCATTTGTCCCTTGGATATGGAAAAAATATGTGGATATAGGCTTGATGGTTCCACTATCTCTGCGTGTGTGATATGTGATGGAGCAACTGCTTATGACCACCATGATGTATTGATAACTTAACTTTCTTCCTGAGGGCTTATAAATCACATTTGTTTCTCAATGTGCACAGGAGCACCAATGTGCAATGACCCAAAAAAATTGAAACTGTGTTAAAAACACATATGTATCAGCCCTATGATGAAGAACATATATTGATCACTTTGTCCCTCGGTTAAGAAGAAAAAGTTGTATGAGGTGTGAAGGTTCATTCATAATGAGCAACCGCCTAATACATAATGAATGCTTAAAAACATGTTAACCTGAGGGCTTAGAAACATATGTGATTTTTGCCCAGTTTCATTTTTTGTTTGGTCATTGCCCATGGGTGCTGCTGTGCACAGTGAGATACATATTTGATTTTTACCCAGTTTCAATTTTTTGTTGGGTCATTGCACATTGGTGCAACTGTGCACTTTGAGATACATAAGTGATTTTTGCCCAGTTTCAAGTTTTGTTGGGTCATTGCACATTGGTGCAGCTGTGCACTGTGAGATACATCTGTGATTTTTGCCCAGTTTCAATTTTTGTTGGGTCATTGCACATTGGTGCAGCTGTGCACTGTGAGATACATCTGTGATTTTTGCCCTGTTTCAATTTTTTGTTGGGTCATTGCACATTGGTGCAGCTGTGAACTTTGAGATACATATGTGATTTTTATTCAATTTCAATTTTTGTTGGGTCATTGCACATTGCTGCAGCAGTGCACTTTGAGATACATATGTGATTTTTGCCCAGGATCAATTTTTTTTGGGTCATTGCACATTGGTGCAGCTGTGCACTGTGACATACATATGTGATTTTTGCCCAGTTTCAATTTTTTGTTGGGTCATTGCACATTGGTGCTGCTGTGAACTTTGAGATACATATGTGATTTTTATTCAATTTAAATTTTTGTTGGGTCATTGCACATTGCTGCAGCAGTGCACTTTGAGATACATATGTGATTTTTGCCCAGTTTCAATTTTTTTTGGGTCATTGCACATTGGTGCAGCTGTGCACTGTGAGATACATATGTGATTTTTGCCCAGTTTCAATTTTGTTGGGTCATTGCACATTGGTGTTGCTGTGAACTTTGAGATACATATGTGATTTTTGCCCAGTTTCAATTTTTTGTTGGGTCATTGCACATTGGTGCTGCTGTGAACTTTGAGATACATATGTGATTTTTACCCAGTATCAATTTTTTTGGGTCATGGCACATTGGTGCAGCTGTGCACAGTGAGAGACATATGTGATTTTTACCCAGTTTCAATTTTTTTGGGTCATTGCACATTGGTGCAGCTGTGCACAGTGAGATACATATGAGATTTTTACCCAGTTTCAATTTTTTTGGGTCATTGCACATTGGTGCAGCTATGCACTTTGAGAGACATGTGAATTTTGCCCAGTTTCAATTTTTGTTGGGTCATTGCACATTGGTGCAGCTGTGCACTTTGAGATACATATGTGATGTTTTAATCAATTTAAATTTTTTGGGTCAATGCACATTGGTGCAGCTGAGCACAGTGAGATACTTATTTGATTTTTACCAAGTTTCAATTTTTGTTGGGTCATAGCACATTTGTGCAGCTGTGCACTTTGAGATACATCAATGATTTTTGCCCAGTTTCAATTTTTGTCGGGTCATTGCACATTGGTGCAGCTGTGAACTTTAAGATACATATGTGATTTTTATTCAATTTCTATTTTTGTTGGGTCATTGCACATTGCTGCAGCAGTGCACTTTGAGATACATATGTGATTTTTGCTCAGTTACAATTTTTGTTGGGTCATTGCACATTGGTGCAGCTGTGCACTGTGAGATACCTCTGTGATTTTTGCCCAGTTTCAATTTTTGTTGGGTCATTGCACATTGGTGCAGCTGTGCACAGTGAGATACTTATATGATTTTTAATCAATTTCAACTTTTGTTGGGTCATTGCACATTGGTGCCGATGTGCACTTTGAGATACATATGTGATTTGTACCCAGTTTCAAATTTTTTTTGGGTCTTTGCACATTGGTGCAGCTGTGCATAGTGAGATACATATGTGCTTTTTACCCAGTTTCAATTTTTGCTGTCGCTTTGCACAGTGGCTGATCCTAGCCCAATGATGAAGATAAGTAGCTGATCCCCTTGTCCCAAGGTTATGAAAAAATAGGTGGTTATAGGCTTGATGGTTCCATTACCAATGAGGGGGGAGAGATGTGATGGAGCAACTGCGTATGTCCACCATGATTTAATGAAAAATTAACTTTCTTCCTGAGGGCTTATGTATAACATACACACAAACACCAACAATGAGCCATGAACCAAAAACTGACCCTATGAGCCATTCACATATTTCAGCCCGAAGATGATGAACATATATATACCGATGATGATGCCACCTCTTCTTTATTCCTGCTTTAGCTTTGTTTCATTTCGGTTTTTGCGTTCTCTTTGTTACAGTATTTCCTTTTATCTTTTACTTATGATTTAAGCCAGATGATGTCATCTTTCGAGGGTGTTGTAACTGTCTGTAGGTACGCTGCTTCCTCCCCCCTTTTCATCTCATTGTTATATCTCTTTAAATCATTATTCACGCAAATATTTTTTATTTCTTGCAAGGTTAAAATGAGCACCGGTTCCAGCTCTTCTATTCAATCCAGACACAGATTGCTGCAGGCGGTGATTTGGCGGCTGATGATGATGACTGCAAGTTTTGCTAATGTGGGCTCAGGGTTACCAGGCGGACATCATGGACCCGAAAAAATCCCGGCAGGCGCTTTTGGAGCTGTCCATCCGCGTGAATAGATGCAACTTCTACGAATGGAAGGATCTACCACACTCGGACTGGTCCACCTATGTGATACTGCAGTTGCTCGATGAGATTGAAAGAGGACCCCCCATGCTCCCTCTTCCACATCGTTCTCTGATCGGAGGATTTTAGAGATAGAGGGTCGGTTGGCCACGCTCGTCGGGCGATTTGAGCGGACCACGGTGAGAATGGACACCGTGAAGTTGGTTATGTTTAGCTCCTAGGTTTGATGTTAGTTGTGTTATTGTTGATTATACACAAGAGTGGTTGATGTTAGGTTGGGTACATTGTAACACTTTATATTTTTTGGATGTTTGTTATGCACACTGAGACTGTAATATGGATACTATATGTATTTTGTAAATGCTGGGTTCATGTGTTTTGTTAAATAGGCTTGTGATTTCTGTTGTAAGCTGTCGCAGCAAATCAGTTGTACTTTTTACAATTTATGAATGTTGGAAATGCAAGGGATAAGTTGTTCGGGTGCTTGCTTTGTGGGTATCGCCTTCGTTTATATTTAATAGCCCAGAAATGAAATTAATTAATTCTTTTTTATTAAATTAGGTATTTTAATATTTATTTTTTATACGCGTGATTTAATTATGCGTATTTAAAAGATATTTACTTAATAGTTAATATTTAGTTAACTAATAGTTATTAGTTTAGTTGATTTTTCAACTTCATATTTCCATAGGGGGTTATTCTCACCTCATAACACCATAACCAAATCCCAACATTCCTCATCCAACAATCCCAAACACACTTTAACACAACGAAACACAAAACTTTACTATGGGCCCCACAAACAAATCCCAAAACAACTTTCCCACATACTTTCCACCAAAAGAAACACAAAACTCTATTTCTCTCTCCTCAAGAATCCACCATGGATTTACTATTCACAACGGTAAATCCCAATCCACTTTCATCCAAAGAAACAAGCCCTAAAGCAACGAAGAAATAGAAACAAAAAAAAAGAATCATAAATGATTGCAAAAAAAACATTATTCTGAGATTAAAATACTAAAAATAAACAAAAATAAAAATCTCTGGGGTCAGCCTTATATCATTTGGCTACGGTGTCAAATGAAAAAAATAATGGACGATCCACGTTCTGGAAATTTCCAAAGATATTGACAGAAACACAAAAAAAACAAGAATCGTAAATGATTGCAAAAAAACATTATTCTGAGATTAAAACACTAAAAATAAATATAAAAAAAATCTCCGGGGTCAGCCTTATATCATTTGGCTACTGTGTCAAATAAATTTCATCAAAAACCCTAGAAAAAAACCACATGATTTGGGTGACGAGGGGGAGGGGCCGGAGCCCCTGGGAAAGAAAAGAAACTAATTTATTAACAAATTTCATCAAAATGTCTATATGCCCCTGTATTCCACAGTTTCTTTTGCAAAGAAAGTAGTGAGGATTCCACAAAGTTTCACTATTCATCCACTATTCACCAGCTTTCCTATCCAACTTTCCCATTTCGTGTTCTTTTGGCTTTTTCGAAATCCTGGAAAGTTTGCCTACGTGGAGTTCTAATTGGGATTCCCAAGGCACTTTTGTAATCCTCTAATTTTGTTGGGAAAGCTTGGGAAATCTTGGATTTGTGGGGCCCACTTTGTCATCACACACTCTCTCTCTCTCATCCACCTCACCAACCTTCCACTATTTCATTCCAACTTTCCAAACCCAAAAGAACATAAGAAAGGAGAGTGGCCCCCACTTTACTTTCTCAACCCCACTTTCCATACAACTTTCCAAGCAAAAGAACACAATACTTAAATTTCTCTCTCCTCAGATTCCACAAATCCCCAACTTTCCCATTTCTACTTTCTTGCAAAAGAACTGGCCCTAAAGAAAAAATAGAAACACAAAAAAAACAAGAATCGTAAATGATTGAAAAAAAACATTATTATGAGATTTAAAAAATAAAAATAAACAAAAATAAAAATCTCCGGGGTCAGCCTTATATCATTTGGCTACGGTGTCAAATGAAAAAAAAATGGAAGATCCACGTTCTGGAAATTTCCAAAGATATTGACAGAAACACAAAAAAAACAAGAATCGTAAATGTTTCAGAGTGTTTTCTCACTACGAAAGCGTTGACCGTGGACTACCCGGTCAACGTGGTCAAGGGGCCGACTTGGGTCCCTCGGGTGCGTCGAGTCTGTGCAGACGCGGCGCGAATCGGAGTTGCGGATGACGTGGAGCACGTCGGCTGGGCCGTGTCTGGATCCTCGGCCACAAGGGGGGTGAGGGGAAGCCTCGACCCGGTGTGAGACGCTCGGCCTCGGACGGTCGGACGACGAGGGGTAGCCTCGACGCCTCGTGAGCGGAGGGGAAGCCTCGGCTCTGACGGACGTGCTCGGCCTCGGTCGATCGGACGACGAGGGGTAGCCTCGGTCGTCTTGCTTGATGTGTGGCCGGCGTGGGGCGGAGGGGAAGCCTCGGCCCGTGGATCTGACGTCCTCCTGCGCAGACGAGAGCACTCGTCAGGGGGGCCGGACCTTGGTTCCGGCCAAATCCCCTCCGATGCCTAAGTCAGACGATGATCTAAAAGAGGAGGCTCGGCGGAGACGGTTCAACTTGAGAGGAGATCGGAACGACGTCTACCGGCGCGAGCGGGGGAGGAAGGAGATGAAATGGGGGAACTAGGTCGTTGATGGAGTACCTTAGGTTTTAGTTACCTGAGATGCGGTCCATTGTTCAGTCGTCCTTCTAGCCCTTTTATAGACCTCCCGTCGTGATTGCCCACGACTCACGTCCCTCGTCCGCCCCTAATCGTGCCCCCTCAATCCGCCTCCCCTTCGCCGCTCCCTGCGCCATCCCAGCACCTCCCCATAACGGCCATTAAGTGGTAGTGGGCCTGGGGGAACGGTTATCGCTGGAGTGGGCGAGTGACTTGCGCGTTATCGGGGCCGGGTTGGATCGATATTCGGGGGTCCTCTATAGGGCCTTGTCGGGCGGGCCTGATCGCACAGATGGGCTTCTGATCGACAGTCGGGTTTCTGGGCTCGTGTCCTTCGGGCTTCGGCCAAATAGGCGTAACAATTGCCCCCATTGGTCGGGTCGATCGGCCTCGGCCGGTTCGGCTCGGCCGATGTGACTTCCGCCGATTTCGACAGGCTCGTCAGTCGATGCCGACTCATTTATTGGTCGTCATCATGAGTTGGTCCGTTCGATACTTTTAAAGCGCGGGTTCCGAAGCGCCGTCGGTCCCCTGATGCCGCCACGTGTACCTGCGGGTTTCTCCCCACCGCTCGCGAGGTCGTCTTAGATAGAGAAGCCGGGTGGGTTGTGAGCCGCCATCCCGTCATTTTCTTCTTTGCGTTGATCTCGATCCTGCCCGAGCTCTGCCTCATGTCGTCTTCCTCTGCCACTGGTTCGGGTCGGCCAGAGCGTGACGCCACTCCTGGCCTGGTGGGTAGTCCTCCTTCGGCGATTCGTCGGCACGGGGGTGAACTTTCAGGGGTGCCCCAGAGGTCTTAGCGTGGCCTTCGTCGGTCTGCGCCACCGCCATCGGGAGTATGCGCTCCGCCTACCTGCTTCCGCCATACTCGGCGCGTGCTCCCGGGTCCGACCAGCGGATCTGCCTTCCCGGTCCCAACGAGGTTGGAATATACGAGAAGTGCTTCCGCTTCGGGCTTCGTTTCCCGCTCCACCCCTTTATCGTCGAGTTCCTTCAGGCCCACAACGTGGGCTTGTGCCAATTCTGCCCCAACGCCGTCGGGCTCCTCGTCGGGTTCGTCGTCGTCTGCATGCTGAGGGGAGTGGCGCCCTCTCTCCGTCTCTTCGCCCAGTTCTACCGCTTGAGTCACCACCAATCGGGAGCGTGGATTTACATCAGCACCCGCCCGAAGATGACCCTGGTGCTGGGGTTGCCGAGCTCCCTGAAACGTTGGAAGGGGGAGTATGTATTTGTCACGTTCCCGTCGAGTGTACCTTTCCCGGTTCGGTGGGGAGCGGCCGGCGCGGTCATCCTTGATCTGGGTGAGCCGACTGCCGCCGAGCTGCAGACGGCGAAGGACCTGCTGGCGATTCCTACGAGGGAGCGGACAATCGACGTCCTCTTTAGTAACCATAACTTGCGCAAGACGGTGTGGCCCTTGGGTAAGCTCTCCGAGTATTCGCCATTCGAGGTTGCTCGGGCTCTTCTCAGCTTCTTACTTCTTCTTTGGGTGTAGGTGGATTCCCTCTCGGTCCTTCTCCCGCCAGCACTCACGTGCAGGCCCCAGATCCGGACCCGCGCAAGAGGGATCATGTGCTGGAGGTCCGGAAGAAGCAGCGGGCCGTGACCTCGGCTGTAGGCTCCAAAAGGAAGAAGGGGCCATCTCCCTCTATCCCCTTGTTGGGGTCTTCCAAGAGGGTCCGTGAGGGGGTCGGGGAAGTTGACGTCCCGCCGCCTGCCGATCAGCTCCGACCTGCCCCCGTTGAGGTTGCCTGGCCGTGGGTTGGCCCTTCGCCTCTCCCGGGCGGTTCTCTCCCTGATGCCTACGATCGGTATCTAGGCGCGTTCCGCTCCAACCCAGGCGAGTTTCCTTCGTCAGGGGAAGGCCTTCTTCGTCCACGCTTCCCGGTGGGGGAGAAGGAATCGGTGTTTTTGAGCCGCGGAGCTGCCGCACGGGTGGCCGAGAACAGTTGCCTCCCTCCTGATCAGGCGGTGCTAGATGGAGTTAGAGGTGACTGTTTGGCCACCTTCGTGATCCAGGCCGGCCAACAGGTAGAGTGTCTCTGCTTGTCCTCCCTCCAGCTGCTTTCGCCGTCTTACCTTTGTTGCCTTGGTGCAGTTGTCCTCGGTGGGTCTTTCGATGAGGCGCCAGTTTGCGGCGCTTCCCAAGGCCAGGTCCGACGCTGGGCGAGATCTTGAGGTCCACGGTGATGACGGGGAGGCAGGACAGTTAGAGGAAGTGCGGGTCAAGTCCTTGGAGACCCGCGTAACTGAGCTGTCCTCTGCCTTAGAAGTGGCGGACCGGGAGAGAGCCTTGGCTCTGACTGCTAAGTCAGAGGCCGAGGCGCGGGTCGTCGAGCTTTTGGGAGATGCCGACGCGTCTGGGGGAGCCGACAAGATCCCCGTCTCCGTTGCTGCCCCCGAGGCCCTGGAGCTCTCCGATCGTCTGGAGGCGAAGGAGGAGCAGGCGAGGGCTCTCCTTGCTCAACTCGGCGAGAGATCCCGGGAGATCGAGAAGGAGAGGGCGGAGCACCAACGCCAGATCGAGACCTTAGAGGTTCGGGTGCGTGGGCTTGAGGAGGTGGATCCATCCCGGATCGCCCAAGACGCCGTGGATGAGTATGCCACCTCTTTCGTTGAGTCCGCCTTGGCTGAGGCGTTCAAGAAGGGCTTCGCCCGGTGTCAATCCGAGATCCGGAAGAAGTTCCCGCTCTCGGGAATCAACTTCGAGGATCTCCGGATGCACTCTGACGGCGAACGGAGTGTGGGGGGCGGCCCAAGTGGACAGCCAGCCTGTGACTCCATGGGTGCCCCTGGAGATGAATAAGGGAGGGGAATGCCCCTCGGCCTCTTCGTGCGTCTCTCTGTACATCTTTTTGCTTATCTGGAAAGGAACGAACTTAAATAAATTTATTTCGTAGAAAACAATACATTTATTGAAAGTACTTGCGTAAGTTTTCCGCATTCCAGGCGTGAGTGAGAATCCTCCCCTCCATATTGGCTAGACGGTAGGTTGCAGGTCCGAGGACCTTGACGACTTTGTAGGGTCCCTCCCATTTAGCCGCGAGCTTCCCTTTGCGAGCAGTATCCGGGTTGAAGCCTGCTTTCCAGAGGACCAGGTCCCCAAGGTGGAAGCTTCTTCCCCTGACCCGAGTATTGTAGTATCTGGCCACCTTCTGCTTCTGGCGGATGATGGTGGCCAGGGCTTGCTCCCGCCGCTCACCGAGGAGCTCCAAACCGAGCTCCAGACCTTGCGAGCTCCTGTCTTCGTTGAAGCACTTGAGGCGGAGAGATTCTTCACCCAATTCGACCGGTACCACCGCCTCGGCCCCGTAGGCAAGCATGAATGGGGTTTCGCCGGTGGCCTCCTTGTGGGTCGTCCGGTATGACCAGAGTATCCCGGGGAGCTCTTCTGGCCAGTTTCCTTCGGCGTCCTTCACTTTCTTTCGGAGGGGCTCTAAGATGCATTTGTTGGCTGCTTCCGCCATTCCGTTGGTCTGGGGGTGCGCTACAGAGGCGAAGAGAAGCTTGATCCCCCATTCCACGCAAAAGTCTTTGAACCCCGCGGAGTCGAACTGTTTCCCGTTGTCTGTGACGATGGCCCGTGGCACTCCGAATCTGGAGATGATGGAATTCCATACGAAGCTTTTCGCTTTCTTCCACGTGATGGTGGCCAATGGTTCAGCCTCGATCCACTTGGTAAAGTAGTCCACCGCCATAATCAGATACTTCCGCTGCCCCCGGCCCGGCTTAAATGGTCCGAGGATGTCGAGCCCCCATTTCGCAAAGGGGATGGGGCTCACGATAGGGATGAGCTCCGACGGGGGAGTTGAGGTGTGGTTGGCATACCTCTGACATTCTTGGCACTTTTGGACGTAGTTTGTTGCGTCTTGGACCAGGGTCGGCCAGTAGTATCCCTGCCTCAGGATCTTCTGTGCGACCATTTTGCCCCCGTTGTGATTTCTGCAGATCCCTTCGTGAACCTCCCGTAGGACGTAGTCGGCTTCCTGCGGTCCGATGCATTTCAGGTATGGGAGGACATCCGCCTTCGTCCAGCGTCTCCGGTAGAGCGTCCCATCATGGATCACGTATCGGAGCACCTTCCTCTCCAGGGTCCGACGCTCGTCCCAGTCCGTCGGCACCTCCCCATGAGTGAGGTACCGTATGATCGGGTCCATCCAGGTGGGATCTTGGTCGATCGCCATCACCTCCCGCTCTTCCGTGCTGGGGGACTGCAGGTTCTCCACGTATATGGTGCGGCCTAGCTCCTTAGGCAAGGATGAGGCTAGCTTCGACAACGCGTCTGCCCGTGCGTTCTCCGATCGCGGGAGATGCAAGACTTCCACGTTTTTGAACCTGGACAACGCCGCTTTGGCGACGACGAGATACCTCTGCATCACTTCCTCCCGCGCCTCGTAACTTCCCAGAAGCTGGTTGACAATGAGCTTCGAGTCGCTGAGGAGGCGCACGGACTCGGCCCCCAGCTCCAGGGCCAGCCTCAGGCCGTTGATCACCGCTTCGTACTCCGCCACGTTGTTGGTGGCTGGGAACTCGAACCGCAACGCGTATTCCACGATGTTCCCTTCCGGAGATCGGATCGCGATCCCAGCCCCGCCTCCTGACTGTGTGGCCGATCCATCCACATGGACTATCCATGCTCCTGGGACTCCTGACTGGAGGTGGTCAGCCGAAAGAAAAGACAAGGGCTGGGCAATTACCGTTGCTGGGCCTTCTTCCTCCGGGGGGGTGTTCTCCTTCCGTTGTGCATTCAACGATGAAGTCGGCCAAGGCCTGCCCTTTGATGGCCGTGCGCGGTTTGAATCGGAGGTCGAACTCGCTCAATTCCACCCCCCAGTTTAGCATCCTTCCCATTCGATCGAATCTCTTGAGATTCTGCTCCAGTTGTGAGTCGGTCAAGACCAGTATGGTGTGGGCTTGGAAATAGGGCCTGAGCCTTCGCGCTGAGAGAACGAGGGCGTACGCCAGTTTCTCCATGGGCGAGTACCGCACCTCCGCCCCCTTCAAGATCCGGCTCGTGTAGTACACCGGCCACTGCACCCCACCGTCTTCCCTGATCAGCACCGAGCTCACTGCTTCCTCCGCACACGCCAGGTAAAGGCTTAGCGACTCCCCTTCACGTGGCTTGGACAGGAGAGGCGGGCTGCGGAGGTGCTCCTTGAGATCCGCGAACGCCCTGGAGCAGTCTTCGTCCCATAGTATCGCCTTCCTGTTGTCTGATGGTTCCGCGATCGCTTTCCTTAGAACTTTGAAGAAGGGGAGCGATCTTTCCGCCGATTTGGATAGGAATCGCCCCAAGGCTGCGATGCGCCCATTCAGCCTCTGCAGTTCTTTGATCGTCGTCGGCTCCCGCATGTTGATCAGTGCCTTGATCTTGTCAGGATTAGCTTCAATGCCACGGTTAGTTATCATAAATCCCAAGAATTTACCGGATCTTACCCCGAACGTGTACTTCGTGGGGTTGAGTCGAATGTTGTGTCGCCGCAACCGCTCGAAGGTTTCACGAAGGTCGGCGATATGGTCCTCCGGCTTTCTCGACTTCACAAGCATGTCGTCGACGTAGACCTCCAGGTTCCTCCCGATCTGGGAGTAAAAAACCTTGTTGACCATTCTCTGGTAGGTGGCCCCTGCGTTCTTCAAGCCAAAGGGCATCTTCTTGTAGCAGTATGT
>JAULAV010007327.1:0-14003 GCA_030789695.1 Scilla litardierei
TTAGCAATGTTTTAAAGGAGCAGAAATAAAATTTAGTTATTGTTGACGATTTTTAGATTAGGTTTTCGATTTGCTACAGTGGGGGTTCTTACTACGCGTTAGATGACTAACCTTTTAACGTTGATCGAAAAGCGGATGTCGGGTCTGAATGGCGATGGATCGGTGTCGTCTGCAACGTCTCGGTTGTAGGTAGCGCAGCGAGACACTTCCGGATAGCGAGGTGGAGGCACGAACAGCGAGCAAGCGGTGATCTCTCTCCCGTTGCGGGTAGCGCAACGGATCTTCACGACGGTGACAACGTCGGGAAAAAACACGTGAGTTCGGTGATGCGCGTGAACTCCGAGGATCCAAGGGGACTGTCAGTGCTTGAAGGAGGTCAGTGGGGATTGCTCGGCCCGGTGGGTGGCCGACAGCGTCAGCGTACGGTGGTGGGCGGCCGTGAGAAGACAAAGAGGACAGATTCGTGCAACGGTCGTTGTCGCGCGTCGCAGCGGAAAAGCAGCGATCAGAGGAGTCAAAGGGGACTTGCAGTAGTTAAAAGGGTTCAAGGGGGATCTAATGGCGGTTGAGTGGTTGCCGGAAGTGGTCGGAGATGGCCGGGCGCCGGCGTTGAAGAACATAGCACAGATCTGTCAAAAACTGTCGCTGGGCTTGGTTTCAACGGGTTTTCGAGGAGTTAGAGATGAGGGAAGAGAGTAAGGGGAATTGCAGATGATAGGGGGGTTCGAGAGGAGTCCAACGGTGGTCGGATGGTCGTCGACAGTGGCCGGAGGTGGCCGGGTGCGGCGTTTTTTTCGGCGATGGACAGATCTGTCCAAACTGCCATTTGTGTTGTGTTTGAGGGTGTTTTGAGGGAGATAGAGAGTAGATAAAAGAGGGAGAAGGTTTGCAGGTGATATGGGGTCAAAGGGGGAGTCAAGTGGAGGTGACATCGTTCGGAGCGGCGGCGGCGGCCGTTCAAAGCGGCGGTGGGCTGCTGTGCAAAATTGGGCGGCTAGGGCTGATAACATGCGGTTTTTGAGGGCTTTGGAGAGGGGAGAGGGAGGAGATGAAGGTGGTGGGTGGTGGCCAGAGTAGGGGTGCTGGTGGTGGCTACCGGCGGCGGGAGGGAGAGGCAAAAGTCGGGCAAGATGGGTTCATGCGTGAGAGGTTAGGGCTTGTGGCTGGTTGGTTTCTAAATAGAGATGAGGTTGCTATAGTTTGTTTTAAAGAGGGTATAATTAAGGGGTGACTAGGAGAGAGGGTGAGTGAGGGGGTGTACAAAGTAAGGAAATATTGTGTGAGGGTAGAGACAGAGTCAAATTTCATGATACGTACAAATCCCATTAAAATTTGGATTAGCAATTTGAATTTGAAATTGATTAGGCTTAATGGGCTTGATTTTGATTAGTGAATTGGTTGGGCTAGGGGGTGTCAGAAAATTACGAAAAAAATATCGGGACGACCGTGACGAAGAGAGGCTCGGGGGTACGGTAGTCAATCGCGCGTTTGGTCCACGAAGAATGAACTAAAAATAAAAAGATCTGGCGACTAAGTCTAAAGCTACGACGATCCTGCAATCAAACCTGATTTATGGGAGAATGACCCCGCGAAAAGACGTTCACTAAAAATCTCACAAATTACTACTCTTCCATACGGTCACAACGACATATCACATCGTATAGTCCGTAACCAAGAAGAAGCCAAATAAAATACGTGTACGAAAAACGTACGTACACACAGAAATACGAACGGTCAGAAAGCGGCCGTTACATTTGGTCTCTGATCTCCTCCCACAAGCGAAAAGGACGCATCGCATCCTTCCACTAAAACCAAGCAAGGGCCTTCACATCCAGGCAAATAGCCGCCACCTCTAACTTCTGTTTCTCAGTCATACGAGAGACCCTAAAAAATCTCTCTGCTATGTTAATCCAAGAGACTGTATCCTCTCCTTCAAACACTGGCATCTTCAGCTTTCACAGCCTGTTCATATTAATTACCCCATGTTCCCTCGTCCCCGCCCTGTCTGAGCTGGTGGTAGTGCTGCCAACTCTCCTGGTGCCGCTCATAGCCCCATGTTTGCCTCCGTCATGGAAACCGTGACCCCCTCATGGACCTCCTCGGCCCCCATGTCTCTCCCCTCTGTCGCCTTCAAACCGGCCCTCGTGCTCCTCCTGCTAGTTTTTGTACCCTTCCCCAAAGTCTCCAAGGCGTTCCTCATGGGTGTGGAGTGGAGGACGCCATCTATCATCACCATACATAGGGTTGGGAGGGTCCCAAAACCCTCCTCCGTCATCATCATACACCTGAAAAATTCCCGGGTCAAATCCGTCTTCGAAACCACGTGTCAGGTCCTCCGAATATGGCTGAAAATCACCGAAGGGCTGCAAGTCATTTTGCCGCACACCCAAATCCCCTGTGGGGGGGGTTCTCCTCTGATCGGCGAGGCCCCAACGGCCCTAAGAAGGGGCCGTCGGGCCCTGTCGAAGGTTGTCGGGGCCCCAGCGGCCATGTCGCTGGTCGACGGGACCCGCCGGGGCCCTGGGAGCCTTCGCCGGCCCCGCGCGAGGCTGGGGAATGCCACCCCCGCCGAGGTTCCTGGGGGCCCACGGGGGTTTGGGAGGGACCCGCAGCCCCCCAGATTGCTGCCACATCTTCTGGGGGAGGCAGCTAGGCCCACCGGCCTCCCGTCTCGCCTCCTCTGCTTTTCAACGAATAGATTCACGGTAATTTTCCTCCCACTGCCCTTCATATTTCTCCTCGTAATCTTCCTCCCCATGAACGGATCCCTCGTTAATTTTCTCTACTTTTCCTTTCCCTTGTCAAAAGGTGGCATCTTTGTCGTCGTTTTAGGGTTCCCGTCACATTTTCCATCCTTTTCCACGAGGATCGATAATTGAAAAATTAATTGTGCGAGCGCCTCATCTTGTTTATCTTGTTTTGACGTCAACCTATCAACGAAAGCCGTCAATTTTGTCATAGATTCATCATTTCCCGCCAAAGATTTCTTTATACCTTTGATTTCGCCATTGAACTTCTCCTCCAAAGTCTCGAACTTGTCCTTCGATCTTATTGACACCGCCATGGATCATTACATGCTATGCTCTGATACCAAAATGATAGATCCAAAGAAAGTCTGAAAATATATTGATGAAAATAGGAATAAAAGGATAACTTTTGCTACAATTATCGGGGCAACCACCCTCTCAAGACGCTAATAAAGAGGATGTCCGCACTCTTCACTCGGAATCTCACACAAAACTCGATAATCAAGCATACCCCAAAACCGACGACTAGCCATAGCATATCAATTAAACCACCTCTCCTCTAATTACAAGTTTGCCATTATAATAAAGAATAATTAGAAAGAGGAAATAAGAATTGCGAAAACGCCCCTTTTAAGTCATTGCCGGCCGGTCCCCCTTCTTGGTGCACCGAGAGTAGACCAAAAGCCCATCAATTTGCTTAGACTATCGCTAAAATCTAAATACAATTGGTTTACTCTCAAGTCAGGTAAATTTGGAGTGGGTTGTAGAAAATCAAATCTGATCAGTCAAATGAGATTGAGATTTTTTCCTCTCTTATTGATGGCGAAAACACCCACATAATACAAGAAGAATAGAAGACAGAAAGAGATAGAATGCACACATATATGCAAGGGCTGGATACAAGTGGGTCAAATTGACCCAAAACATAGTACACACGTAGCTAAACACAGCTCAAAACACGATGACCCATCAAACCAAAAACAGGGCATGACCTAGGTTACAGATAAGCTTCATGTGCATATGGTCAAACACAAATTTGATAGGTGTCAATATGATGAACGCAAGTCGCTCACCAAGTGAATTCAGCCACCAACGGCGGAATTCGTTCAGAAATTTGCAGTCAGAAAAAAAGAACAGAGAATTAAAAATGGAAAAGGGAGAAACTTCATTCAATTTTTCGATGATTACAAGTCGGATAATTCCCCTCCTTTTATACTCACAAATTCCCTAACAGAATTCTGTTAAGGATTCCTTTTCCCTTCGCAACCCAGCTGGAGCCAACGGTGGCGAGAGAGAGAGAGAAAAGAGCGCGCTCGTTTGTTACGAATCAACGGCTCCAATTGAAAGTTGCAACTGTCCTGTTATCTAACGGATGGAAACCCTTGTGACTTAAACATCAACGCCTCAGATTAAAAGGCAATGGATGGCTGAGATTGGCTTACGAAATTAACCAACGGCTGATCTCCTTCCAACGGCTTCATCAAGTTCAATTCCCCCCCCCGCTCAGCTTCTTCTCCTTCATATCGCCTTGCTGCTTCGTCTCCATGTCCCAGGCCTCCTCCGTGAGCTTCTCTTCCATCAGCTTCCTATGAGCTCTCTCAGCCTGAATGAATTGAGCTCTAACAATCCCTCCTCCATTTTGTGACCTTGCCTCAAGGTCAAATGATGGAAATCTCTGCACTAGATCCCAGTACGACTCCCAAGTGGCTTCCTCCATACTTCTCTGCTTCCAGTGCACGAGGACCTGGGAAACTAGCACTCTTCCCTTGCGAATCACCCTCCTGTCAATAATGGCCCCTGGTTCATCAACAATCTCTTCCGTGTATTGGGGTTGGGATTCCTGGATGACGGTACGTGACCCCGCCTTCTTCTTAAGCTGAGATACATGAACAACTGGGTGGATCTGGGCTCCCTCAGGCAATTCTAGCCTATAGGCGACCTCACCAATCTTCTCTAAGATGGCATAGGGTCCGTAGTATTTAGGAGACAATTTGTGAATTCTCCGCCCAGATACGCTGATTTGTCTATAGGGTTGCAGCTTGAGGTAGACGAAATCTCCCACCAGAAATTAGCGATCTGTTCTGTGTTGGTCAGCTTGCTTCTTCATCCTCTCCCTTGCTTTTTCTAGATTATCTTTTAGCAATTTCATGGTAATTTCCCTTGCAAACAAGGCTTCATCCACAGCAGCAACCTGGGAAGTATGTGGTAAGTATGAAATTAAAGTGGGAGCTGGTCGACCATAGATTGCTTCAAAAGGGGGTCATCCTGGTTGAGCTTCGCCATGTGGTGTTGAACCAAAATTCTGCCAATGGCAACCACTTGACTCATTCTTTGGGTTTATGGCAGCAAAAACAACGTAGGTAGCACTCTAGGCTTCTATTGGTGACTTCTGTCTGACCATCACTTTGGGGGTGATATGCTGAACTATGAGCCAATTTAGTACCCTGCAACTTAAAAATTTCAGTCCAAAATTGGCTAGTGAAGATCACATCCCTATCACTGACTATAGTAGCTGGAACTCCATGGTGTTTGAAAACCCCTTCAAAGAAAACCTCCGCAACTCCCTTGGCTGTGAATGGGTGCTTGAGTGGAAAGAAATGTGAGTACTTAGTTAGCCTATCTACCACAACAAAGATAACACTGTACCCATTACATAGAGGTAGCCCCAAGATGAAGTCCATGGATATACTCTCCCAAATCTGCCCTGGGACAGGCAATGGTTGCAATAGGCCTGGATATGCCACATTTTCAGATTTGTTTCTTTGACACACTTCACATTCTCTAACATACTGACGTACCCCAGCGCTTATTCCCTTCCAATAAAAGGATTTCCTGAGTCTGTGTAGTGTTTTATCAGCATCAGAATGCCCACCCATTGGGGAATCATGGAACTCCTGGAAGAGTTTTTGCTGAATTTCTTGAGCTCTAGGACTGATGAGCACCTTCCCCTTGTAATAGTACACCCCTTCCAGCTTTTTATACTTCTACATGGCTTGTCCTCCTTGTTGTTGTAGCTTCCTCTCAATGCCTTGGTAATAAGGGTCACCTTCCACCATAGCCTTAACCTCTTGGATCCAATCACACAAGGGTGAAGAGATATGGTAGATTGAACAGAAATCCTCCCCAATCTCTTGGCTATTATCAATTTCCCTAGATAAGCTATCAGCAGCCCTGTTGGCCTTCCCTGGCTTATACTCTACATGATAGTTGTAGGATTGTACCTTCATCGACCATTTACCTTGCATCCCTTGCTGCAATTTTTGATTGAGCAGATACCTGAGACTTTGGTAATCTGTCCTAATGATAAATTTTCTTCCCAGTAATTTTTGCCCCCATTTTGTCACAGCCAATATGATAGCAAGCAGCTCTTTTTCATAAGTAGACAATAACAAATTTCTCCCTGTCAGCTTTGAACTATAGTAGGCAATGGGTTGTGAATTCTGCATTAAGACAGCCCCTACTCCCCTCCCTGATGCATCACACTCTAAGACAAACTCCTCCTCAAAATTTGGCATAGCCAACACTGGTGCCGTAGTTAGGGATTCCTTTAAAGCTTCAAAAGATGATTGGGCTGAATCATTCCAACTGAAATTTTCTTTCTTCAATAAATCAGTGAGAGGAGCTGCAATTCCCCCGAACACCTTAATAAACTTCCTTTAATACCCAGCTAGGCCTAGGAAGCCCCTTACAGCCCTTTGGTTCTTTGGTACTGGCCAATTTTGATGGCCTCAATTTTCTTGGGTTCCACTGACACCCCTTTGTTAGATATGATGTGCCCCAAATATTCTACTGAATGTTGTCCAAATGAGCATTTGGATAGTTTGACACACAACTGTTGGTCCTCCAAAATCTGCAGTACCCTTTGCAAATGCTCAAGGTGGGATGGCCAATCTTTGCTATAGATGAGTATATCATCAAAGAAGACAAGAACAAATTGTCTTAGGTATTTCCTGAAAATTGAGTTCATGAGGGATCGGAATGTAGATGGGGCATTGGTCAATCCAAAGGGCATTACTAAAAATTCGTAATGCCCATCATGACTTCTGAAGGCAGCTTTGTAGATGTCATGGTCACTCATGCGTATTTGGTGATATCCTGCCCTTAAATCAAGCTTAGAGAAGTATTTTGCTCCATAGAGTTCATCCAGCAATTCTTCTATGAGGGGTATGGGAAATTTATCTTTGATAGTTTGTTGATTTAAGGCACGATAATCTACACACATTCTCCAACTAGCATCTGATTTTCTAACCATAACTATTGGAGAAGCATAGGGGCTGTGACTGGGCCTGATAATTCCAGTCTTCAACATTTCTTCTATCTGTCTTTCAATTTCTGCTTTGAGGGCATAAGCATGTTTGTATGGCCTAATACATACTGGCCTAGCATCTGGAAAAATAGGGATTCTATGATCACATATTCTTATTGGGGGTAGCCCTTCTGGCTCTTTGAAACCCCCAGGGTACTTCTCCAAAATTGCCTTTAGATCTGCTGGTAGTTCTTTCATCTCCACAGCTAACAGCTGCTTATTCAACTGAGTCTCCTCCATTTCCAACATATTCAATTGGATCCAATACCCTTCTCCTTGTTGTTTGAGAGCCTTGTCAATTTCCTTTTCTTCTACTAACTGGGACCCATGTGGTATTATACCCTGCCATAGCCATTCTTTTCCCCCAGATTAAATTTCATTTGCAACTTCTTAAAATTGAATATGATATCATCTAATTGCCTCAGCCACTGAATTCCCAAGACTATTTGTTGTCCTCCCAGTGGTAGAATCAACAAATTGGTTGAAACTACTACTCCCTGACACAGTATGTGCACTCCTCTACATAGGCCTGATCCTTGGATCTTCTATCCATTTGCAACTACCACATCATATGCATTGAGCTGCTCTACTCCCAACCCCAAGGATTTCACCAGCTTATGATGGATAAAGTTGTGTGTGGACCCAGTATCTACCAAAATGTTGACTGTTTGCCCTTTGATACTACCCTTTAGCCTAAGGGTTTGTGCAGCTGACACTCCAGTTAGGGCATGGACAGATATGGAAGGGAACTCCTCATTCTCTACTTCTGGCCAATTCTGGGTTTTTTCTATGTTTTCCTCCTCATCTTCCACTCCTTCTACCTCCTCTTCTACATCCAGCATATACAGTTGCTTCTTGAATTTGTGTCCCCTCTCCCACTTCTCATTGCAAGTGAAACATAGATTATTCCTCCTCCTATTCTGTATTTCCTCCTGTGATATCAACATTCCCTTAGGCACAAATGGTACTACTTCTTTAGACACTTCTTTTGGAGCTACCTTCACTGCTCCAGGGGGTTGTTGCTGATGGAATTTATGGTAAGAGCTTGGTATAAATAGAGGCTTATTCTTCTTGACCAAGCTCCGCTTTTCCTCAAAAGTTCTGGCCAACTGGACTGCCCTTCTAAAATTTTCAGGACCTAGAGCCATGACATCCAGCCTAATGTCATCCCTCAACCCATTAATGAATTTATCACGTATATATTCATCTGGCATTTTCTGCAATAACCCCACTACTTGTTCATACCTACCCAAGTATTCCCTAACAGATCCCGTCTGTTTGAGGTTAGAAAAAACTGCATATGGCTTTTCTAACTCAGTAGGTCCAAACCTCGCTATGATCTCCTCTTTAAACTTCTCCCAATAAAAAAATTAGTGATAGTAATTTTTCCCCAGTCATACCAATGTAAAGCATCACCACGCAGGTAAAATGAACTAGTACTCACCCAATTAACATACGGAGTAGAGTAGTATACAAACAATTGTTGAGCCATGGGAGAACATCCTCATCTCCTTTGTAGATTGGAAATTCAGGTTTGAGAACCCTCAACTGCAATTGGGGAGGTGGGTCTCCTTGCCCTCTGCGCTCTGAGTTTCTATCCCCATTAGCATCCACATTCCTTTCATCATTCTGATTTCTAGAATTCAACTCTGGGTTATTAGTAGGCCCTCCAGCCTTCCTTGAGCATTCCTGAGCATCTGTATTTGGATATCCTGTTGATTGAACCTTTCATCAAACTTACCTTGATTATATATCATGATCTGGATCTGAGCAGTGGTATGCTTTTGTGACTCGTACATGCTTTGGATCTGAGCACTAGCATGCTTCTGGGCCTCGATCAGGGCTTGGATCTGAGATTGGAGGTGGTAATGCCGTTCATCTTGTTGTGCTTGCCCTTCGCGAAGTTCCTGAATGGCTTCACTCCATCGGGGCAGGTCTGGATGCGAACCTTGCCCTTGATCCCCTTCAAGCTCCAGCGATGGATCAGGAACATTCTTCTTCTTCGGAGCCATGGATTCGTAGCTGAGCTTTGATACCAATTTGATAAACGCAAGTCGCTCACCAAGCGAATTCAGCCACAAACGGCGGAATTCGTTCAGAAATTTGCAGTCAGAAAAAAAGAACAGAGAATTAAAAATGGAAAAGAGAGAAACTTCATTCAATTTTTCGATGATTACAAGTCGGATAATTCCCCTCCTTTTATACTCACAAATTCCCAAACAGAATTCTGTTAAGGATTACTTTTCCCTTCGCAACCCAGCTGGAGCCAACGGTGGCGAGAGAGAGAGAAAAGAGCGCGCTCGTTTGTTACGAATCAACGGCTCCAATTGAAAGTTGCAACTGTCCTGTTATCTAACGGATGGAAACCCTTGTGACTTACCTCAGATTAAAAGGCGATGGATGGCTGAGATTGGCTAACAAAATTAACCAACGGCTGATCTCCTTCCAACAGCTTCATCAAGTTCAAATTCCCCCCCCCCCCCGCTCAGCTTCTTCTCCTTCGTATCGCCTTGTTGCTTCGTCTCCATGTCCCCGGCCTCCTCCGTGAGCTTCTCTTCCATCAGCTTCCTCTGAGCTCTCTCAGCCTGAATGAATTGAGCTCTAACACAATAAGAGCAACCGTGACCATCACACCAAACAAGTTCATTGTAAAACCATATCGGAAACCCAATGCATGAAACTGTAAGTGCCAAAAAGTAGAAAATTCATCAAAGATCACTCCCGAATAGCTTAGAAGGAGAATAAGACTGCTAAATCATGTCGAAAACTACCCACATAAAGTCAGAAGGAGAGAAAAGCTCCACTATGGAACTCAATGTCTCGATTGGTTACACCACATATCGAGGACAAAAACATGTTGCAACAACGACGACCATGATTGGATATGCCAGTCATAATGGTCCATGGACCCATCATCGCACATCATATGGATAGTCCAAAGCTAGAAGACCAAAGAACAGAAAAAACTGTAACGGGTCTTGATGCCTTAATTGGATACACTAGTCATCGAGTATATCAACCACACAATACAAACAAGGTGACCATGATCATATACACGGGTCATACATAGCCCTAATAGGATCGAAAATCTCAACATCAGTCCATATGAGAGGATAGGTTGAGGGGATACTGTAGATCACAAGCGATGCAGGTAAAGTTTTGGGGGGAGATGGGGATGGATGATCTCAAGAAGAGAGGTTCATGTTAATAGGTTGATGATGGAGCGTTGGCAAAAAGGGAGGATTACAAAAGGATAGGTCTATGTTAGTGCCTTCGAAGCAGAGAGGATCAATTTTGGCTCAAGACTGTCTCTTGGACTCCTGAGCTGTCGCTTAGACTTCCGAGCGCATTATTGAAGCTTGTGACAAAACTTGTATAAATATGTGATATATCTTATAGAAATTGATCAACAAATACAATAAAATTCATTTCATCCGCTCTTTTAATTTGGTATTAGAGCTTCAGATTTGTAATTAGGTTAAGACCTACCATAGAAGAAAGGGGGAATCGATGTCATCCCTCCGACGGCGACGAGCGACTCTATATTCATACGTCAGCGATAGTCGTCAAGGTTCATCTCCCCGTCATCGACCACCCTCCTCTGAGCATTGGATTAGATTATCTCTGTCCGGGTTGCTTGAGAGAAATCTGTAAAGTGACCATAGCACACTCCGCCGGCGTTCTGACAACATCCTTTGTGATCTCCCGCCATGACGTGCAAACGGATGCGTCGCAGTCGCAGCCCTTGCCGCCGACAAACACCGGCCTATAACCCATGTGCGCAAGCGACCACGTCTCTTCTTGTCGGCCACACCACCTCGATGGCCACATGCCTCTCAGATCTAGGTCGGCCCACCGCCCCTGCCCCTGCCTCCCCGGCAGTTCCGACGGCACCGCTAGCTGCAACAGCAACGAATCTCATCAAGACCTTTAGGGCTTAACGCAGGGGATTAAGAAGCAGCTTCTCAAAGAGCCTCACAATTGGATCTTCCCTCTTGATAGCGATCATGGAAGCCATTGTTTGCTGAAATTTTCGACGAATCTTCCTTGCAGCTGTATTTCGAAGCTCATCTGATCAAAGCTCTCGGAGATCGAGGCCAAGAACCGAGCTACAGACCAAAGACTCCGACCTCGTACACCTCCAAAAATTTCTGATCCATTTTCTTTCTTTCCCCCTCATCTAATCAGTTTTGCCCACCCACTCATTCCACTAGTCCTATTCCATCATTAAAGTGGTTTAAATCAAAAAATGAGAAGCCGTACAATTTTCCAATAGTTGATGTTCCGCTTACTGGTGTAGAAAATTACACCACTTGGGCATTGACTATTTAGTACAACCTTCGATCTTTTGGATTATGGCGTTATGTAGGTGGCTCCATTCCTTGTCTTACCATAACTACCCAACATCCTCATCCACCACATCTACATGGATATTGGAAACCACATCAATTGACATCAGTGCTGCTGTTTCACGATAATTTTGGACAGAAGCTCTTCTGACTGCAGTTCTCCTTATTAATGTCACATCATCTTCTTTATTTTCAAACCCCCAGTCCATTCTCTCGGTTACACTCATCTAAATTTGACTATTCCCTACTTAGAGTGTTTGGTTGTGTTTGTTTTGTATTACTTCCACCCAATGAACGTGATAAATTATTTGCATGATCAGTTCGTTGTGTCATGTTAGGCTATAGTCCCAGTCACAAAGGCTATCGTTACTATGATCCCACTATTCATCGACTTCGCGTCTCTTCATGTCATGTTTCTTGAGAATGTATCGTACTTTTCACATACTATAAATTCTGACTTATTCTTCCTTCAGGCTCCATCATCAGATACATATTTAAATAGTCCTATACTACCCAGTCCACCTTTACCCACTATCCACATTCCAATTGATCCATCACCTAATGGTGTCCATGCTGATAAAGATTCACCACCAGATGCAACTATTTCCAATGTCACTTCAATGGTCACTGAGACGCCACAATCACCACTCCCACTCCACCATCACTACCTCCACCTCATCCATCTTGATGCAATCCTCCACGAGATTGACATCACCTTCTTCGTTATCGTTTTTTAATAAATTTTTATTCTTCACAATTTGTGTCCTTTCTTGCTGCTATTCACACTTTACATGAACCCAAGTCTTATTTCGAGTCAATTAAGTATCTCGAATGATAGCAGGCTATACATGAGGAATTTCAAGCTTTTCATCGAACTCAAACTTGGGATCTTGTTCCATTGCCCTCAGGAGCAAAACCAGTCAGTTGTAAGTGGCTATTTAAGATTAAAACCAAATCATATGGCTCTGCTGACAGATATAAAGCTCGTCTTGTTGCACGAGGTTTTTCTCAGAAATATGGCCTTGATTATAAGGAAACGTTTGCCATCATTGCAAAAATTACTTCTATTCGCACTTTCATTGCAGTTGCTGCAGTTCGCAAGTGACCTTGTACCAGATGGATGTGAAAAATGCCTTCCTTAATAGTGATCTTACTGCGATATTTTATATGACACCACCTCCTGGTATTAATGCACCTCCATCTTTTGTCTGTCATCTTCGCCGCGCTATATATGGTCTCAAACAAGCCCCACGTGCTTGGTTTGATCGCTTTCGCACTTCCATGTTATCCATTGGCTTCACAGAGAGCCTTGCTCCATGTTTTATCGCAGCACATCTCATGAACATACCATTCTACTATTATATGTTGATGACATGATCATCACCGGAGATGTTGTTTCGACGATTCAGTCTCTCAAACGACATCTTCAGGCATAATTTGAAATGAAGGATATAGGATATCTTCGGTATTTTCTTGGCATTGAAGTTGCCTGCTCCCGTAGATATCTACCGTCTCAATAAAAATATATTTATGATCTTCTAAAAAGAGTTACCATGGACCCTTTACAAGCAGCATCTTCCCCAGTGACTACTTCTATGAAACTTAATCTTAAGCTTCGATGCTCTGATGATACACAATTACCTAATCCTACCAGATACCGTGAGCTTATTGGTGTCCTTATTTACTTATCAGCCACTCCCCTTGATATTGTTCATGCAGTTCACACCCTTAGTCAGTTTATGGCTACTCCGACGACAGTTCACTTTGCAGCTCTACTCAGAGTTATTCGATATCTTCAAAGCACCATCACTCGCTCTATATTATTCTTATCGAATTCATCATTGACTCTTCAAGCTTACTCCGATGCCTGTTGGGCTGATGATCCGGACACTCGTCGCTCCACTACTGGATACTACATTTTTCTTGGTTCATCTCTTATCTCTTGGTGGAGCAAACGTCAGGCCATCTTCTCTCGTTCAAGTACTGAGGCTGAGTATCGAGCCATGGCTGTTATTACCCTTGAGATTCGTTGTCACCTTTTACGAGACATAAGAGTTCGTATTCCTACGCATATTTCTATGCAGTGTGATATCTGAGTGCTATTTACATTGCTCTTAATCCAGTCTTTCACTTCATGAACGTACAAAACATATCGAGGTTGACTGTCATATTGTGCATTATGAATGCCATACCCGACGTATTTCACTTCCATATCTTGCCTCCAAAGATCAAATTGATGATCTCTTCATCAAAGGCCAGACTGTTAATCAATTACGGCACTTCTTGTCCAAACTCTCGATAGTTGATCCATTGTGAGTTTGAGGGGGTGTTAAATGTCATTGAGTTTCTAAGACTGTCGCTTGGACTCCCAAGCTGCCGTTTAGACTCCCGAGCTCATCATTGAAGCTTGTGACAAAACTTGTATAAATATGTGATATATCTTGTAGAAATTGGTCAACAAATAACAATAAAATTCATGATCTCTTTTAATCTGATAGGTATATGGCAGTGCCTTCGAAGCAGAGAGGAGCAACTTTGGCTCGAATCCAATGTTCGTGAAGGGGAGGATATGCAATCATCGAATGGCAAAGATAGTGCAAG
>JAULAV010007328.1:0-81810 GCA_030789695.1 Scilla litardierei
CGAAAGGTCTTTTGATTGGGTGTCACTTGAAACGTACGAGGCGAGTAATGACCAAGAGAGGATTCGTCTCTCCCGGTCAATGGGAGTTAGTGTCGTAGAGTTAGTACGGTCTTTAGTAAAAACTCTGCGCAGAGTATGTTGGAAGAAGTCCAACATTAGTTGACTAAAGATCGATAGAAACTAACCGGAGTCAAGTTATTGGGGTTGACAGTTTGACCGTACCCTAGACTTGATCTACGTGACATAATTAAGACGAAGAGACTATAACTGCGGAATTCATCACGGAAACAGTCAGGTGGTCCCGACAATACTCATGTCAATGAGTCAACCACATAATGATGATTCCTGAAGCAGGGACGGCAACCACTGCTCGTGGTCACTGCCGTATAGGGCTTCGAGCCCAACCTGTTGTAAGGGTCAGGCTGTAGGGTCTCACACAGAGTGTAACGCTTCGTCTAGTAATAGGTAGAAATTAGTTAGGGAGAATAATTGCATTTTTGATGCAAGGGATGAAATAATTGCATTTGATGCAATATGGTAATTTAAGCTTAGATAGGGACTATTTTGCATTTGATGCAAAAGCGATTAAATACGTATTAAATTGTTTAATAAAATATTTAATAAAATAAACGAAAGGAAAAGTTCACGGGTAAGACGGGAATGTCCCGGTCTACGCCCAGGTTCGAACGGCGTCCAAATCCGACACCAAATGCTCAAGATAGAGCCAAAACAGCCAAACAGATCAGACCGGGTCAGACCAGGCTGACCCAGACCAGACCAAGTCTGGCCTGGGTGCCTGGCCAGACCTGGCTGAGCCAGGAACCCAGGCAGCCAGGCCTGGGCACAGGCCCAGGCGCTGGGCGCCTGGGCCTGTGCCCAGGCGGGCCGCCCAGGCGGGCCTGGGCGCCTGGGAGCCCAGGCGCCCTGGGCGCCTGGGAGCCCAGGCGCCCTGGGCCGGGCGCCTTGGGCGCCCGGCCCAGGCGCCCGCCAGGCGCCCGCCTGGCGCCTGGCGCCAGGCTGGCGCCTGGGCGCCCGTGCCAGACCTGGGCGCCCGTGCCTAGGTCTGGCAGGCGCCCAGTCAGCCTGGTTTTGAGGCTGTGGGACCCACAGGTTGGGCCCCACCTCAGGGTGCTGAACCCTAGGTTTGATGGCAGATTTGACGGCTGGTTTTTGCGAAAAACTAGACGTAGGCTGATCTTTGGACACTCAATTGGAGGGTCAAACGAACTCCGATTGACGAACGGTTTTTTCCTATGCGTTCACCGTTGAACGCTTGTCGTATTGATAGGTTGTATCGATCTTGAAGCTCAACGGTGAGTGAGTTAAAATTCACGGAAGTTTGCACTTTTGAAGTGCAAACTAACTTGATTTTAAATTAACTCTATTTTTAGTCCCACATCGGATTTTGAGAAAAGGGGAGAGTCCGCCGCCTATATAAATAGGGGTCTCCCCCCTTTCTCAAAACTCGTCCCAAGCTCTAGATCTGAGCGGCTCCCGTAAATGTTGGAGCACGCTCGGATCTAAGCTTAAATTAATATTTCTATTCTCCCTAAATTTCTGCCTTACTCCTGCGGGCTCTAGCAAAGCCACAAAGGAGTTCGGATTCTGGATCCGAAATCTTGGCGGAGGTTTCACTCGCGTGAAACTTTCTTCGGCGGTTGGTTGGCTCGGCGGCACGGGGATTGATCGCCTCGGGATGCGGAGCGGTTCGAGGAGCGGTTCGGGGAGCGGTTCAAGGAGCGGCTCGGCGTGGGACGGGAGCAGCTCGGAAGACGGCGCGGAACATCTCGCCTGCCCCAGGGCTGAGATTCCGGGTATGTGGTTAAAGTATTTTTAGCATTAGTTTAGTTTAATCGCAGTAGGCTAGATCCTTCTTGGGATGGTCAGACCCATCCCAAGTCGGCATAGATCTTGGCATAGGGTCTTGGACCTTAGGGCCAAGTTAAAATTGTTTTAACTTGCATGTTAATTTAGATTAACTGTTTTTCTTCCGCTGCTTTTGATTTTCCTGTCTATGTTCCGTCCGACTTAGGACGGGACTAGAATTTTTGTGCCCTAAGGGAACGCCCAATTTCCCTACAGTGGTATCAGAGCCTAGGTTTGCGTAGCGATCTAGGTACTGCGATTTGATTAAACGTGTTAATGCTTTTAAATACTTTCAAAAGTTTTTAAAGTTATGAGATAATATTTTAAAAATGTTTTAGATGTTCAAAAATTCTTTTTGATAAATTTTGAACATGGAAATTTTTTTGACATTTTAAAATTTATGTGATAATTTTTAAAACCAATTTTAAATCTTTTAAAATTTATGCGATAAGTTTAAATTGCCTAAAATTTTATTTGATAAATTTTTAAGCTTGAAAGTTTTAAAATGATGTTTTAATTTTATGAGATAATTTTAAAACTGATTTTAAAGATTAAAATTTTTATGCGATAAATTTTTTTTAAGTAGCATGCAAATTTATGATTTTAAAATTAAGTTTTTATGAGATAAAAAATAAAATAATTTCAAAATCATATTTTAAATTTAATTGTTAAATTTATGTTTGCATGCAAAAATTTTTTATGCGATAAACTTAGTATATTTAAATGTTAAATAGTTATGCACTATCTTTATGTGATAAATTAGTGTAGCTTTATTTTAATGGCTTGACATCTTGTCCCTTATTTGATAACACAAGACAACCCTTTAGGTTAGCCATTAAAAATGATTAAAATTTATTACTTGAATTTTAATGACATGCTATGCTTTAATAAATCATTAACAACAATATTAAAGACCTAATTCCTGATTAGGGTAGTCCTTTAAATGAATTTTCAAATTCTAATTGTTATAATTAATTTTCATTAAAGGACTTCGCTTCTAGCGTTGTTAATAATTTATTAAAATCCTAATAACGATTAGGGTAGCACGTGAACCTTATAGTTGATAAGGACTTAATAAAAGTTATTAAACAAATCCTAAAAATTTTGAATTTAAGGATTCAACTAGTTGATAGGATTAATTAGTTGTTAATAAAAGCTGTTTAGTCTATGGCATACATACAAAAATGACAAGCTTCATTCAATGGACCATGATCCAGTCAATGTGCTTGGCTAAGAGTTCTGGGTCAACCCTTGCTAGTCCAAGGGGTAGTGATCCTGGCTTAGTCAATTCCCTGGCTGAGTTCCGCTGGACCGCAATGTCGCGAATCATGATTGTATGACATCCTGGACTATATCTAAGTCAAATACGTTAATGATCTTTTTCAAGATTAGCCGTAGCCCTCCTTGTTTTAGGGGTTAGCAACTATAGGGCCCGTGTTATAGTTGTTGAGATACACTCAAGCAGTGACACGGCAACCCTGTAGAAACTAACTCCTTAAATACATAAGATGAAATCTTGACTAACCCTAACCGTCGTCTCGTACCTCGAGCGCCGGCGTAAGTTAAGTCAACGATGTAGTCTGACTAGATGTAGTCTAAGACCTGACCCAAACCGACGTGTCGTGCATACACCGAGCTGAGGGGCAAGTCAGGCTAGACATGAAAACAAGGGTCCGACTAGACTAGACATGGTGATTTGGATGAGCACACTCATGATCACGAATGGCTAGGGGCAAAAACCGATTAAGAGAGTCATATCTGATATGATCGATGAAGAGTCATCTTCCGATCGCAGAGTCAATCAACTTGTTGAGCTACACTCAAGGTTGTTTAGACTCAAGGTGATTGGAACTCTTACCCATTAATTTTTAATTCGATTAAATCGTTCGTTATTAAGCTTTAAAACGATCGTAAAAATAGTGGGAGGGTATAGATAGATAAAAGCCAATCTACCTATATTTAATATTGAACATATGCTAAAACTAGGGCAAGACTATGTTTATCGTAGGAATTAAAATATAATTTTTTAATAAGTTAATTGCTCAATAAGTTGATTAATTGAATATCGAGTTAAATTCTAATTGATAGAATTAAAACTATATTCTCATTGACATTAAATGACCTTCTAAAGAACAGACTTAAGAAATATGATTTCATTAAGTTCTGGGTCCAACAAATAAATTAAAAGCTACATGTCACTCGTCTCTATATGAGGCAGCTTGAACATATAGGACATTCAAAGTATGTTTCTCCCTACAACTTGTCGAGCTACCCTCAAGGTTGTATGGACAAACAATTTTGATCCGCAAAGTTCGAAAATTCGATCAAACCGTTTGACTCGAATACGAGTGCATGAGCGGTGCAAGACTATGTATCCCAACCGGATCTTGAGACTAGCAACTTCTTGAGCTACACTCAAGATTGCAAAGCTCAAGCGTTTGGATACATAAGTTGCTTGCAAAGCTATTTATTTATGTTGATATCTAAATATGATTTAGAAAAGGAAGAAGGCACTTCGGAAAGTCAATTGAGAAAGTTAGTTTAATTTATCATTAGTACATGCATAAGTAGGAGGAAATGAAAATGTGACATATTTTGATGTCACGATTTCAGAATGAATTGTTATACAAAAGACGTTTAACACATTTTGACGAATGTCGTCACATTGCTTCTGAAGTAATGTTTTGCGTTAAGTAATTTGTAAATAACTAAATATATATTAAATGTTAATATATAAATACACAAGATAGTAGCAAACTTATATGGTAAAATTAGACTAGGCCGTATCTAGAGATTAAGCTTCACAAGTCACATAAAGAGGGGTCTGACCTCTCGTATTATGAAGTCTACGGACACTTGCGAATCTTAGCCTCTTAGATACAATGGCCAAAACCCATCTGTGAGACAGTGGGAGAATGAGTTGTCGAACTCAGTCTCGTACATACTGATGTACCCGAGTCTACTTTTAACAAAATAAGTTATTCGTATATTTTATTAAGACACGTGTTCTTGATGAAACACAAGTCTGATAAAATAAAGAACGAAATGCCTAAAGTATTTAAACTGATTCGATTAGATCGAATGGTCAAATACTTAGCTAAATAAAATCTTGTGTAATTAAAAGAAAATGTGATTTTCTCTCAGGTCAAGTCTGTTAACACATCAGAGTGTTAAAAGGTATGAATCACACTTAGTTAGACTTGGTGTGATCCATAAATAAGTGACTCTGAGTTAACTCCTCCCTCTGGGTTAAGTCCCAAATAGTAATGCCTAGGTTTTGATAATGTTCTTTGAGGACATTGTCAATAATATATTCAATAAATCAATCGTAAGGAAGTTGTATTATTACTCGAATTTCGTGAGACGAAAAGTCGAGTTAAGACATCATGATGACTTAATCAACTTCTAGGATGAAATTCGGAGTAGTAACTCCGATTTAAAACTTGATGCAATCAGAATAGGTCCGTGTGCGTAAATAAATTTGAGAATTTAGTTTACGTACCCAAGGAAAATGTTTCCTCACTTACTGCAAGTAAATCTTTAAAGTTGAAAGATTGGTGCAGAAAAGAAAATAGTGAAGTACAATACTGTTGGACGGGAACGGTTTTCATCCTAATTTCTTTAAAACGGATTATGATGAAACCGGTTTCGCCAACAGATGTGTACAGATCTACTCGGACCAAAGCCGATGTAAAACGCTTAAGTTGACCATGAAAATTGGAGCATTCACTTATAAGTTCGTTTTTCTAAATATGATTTAGACGGACCAACTTATATGAATTGGCCAGAGAATTTTCAAGGTCAGTGGGAGCGTGTAAATTACATGCGAGACATCAAAGAGATGGAACATATATTTTGATTAAGTAATCAAAGAGTTTGATTATTTATCAGAAATGAATATGAACCATTTGAAATGACCAATAACTAATTTAAAATTATTATCGTAAGGTACGATAAACTGGATAAGATTCAGGGAAATAAAATATTATAGATTCCGATAGACCAAATGAATTATTTGAATGAGATTCAAATGGTTGGTCTAACATAAACATAGAAACCCCTTAAGTCTATAGTGTAGACGGTTTTAGCAGATCCACTCACGAAAGCTCTACCACATGAAGTCGGAAAACTTATGTGTAAAAACGATATTAGATATCAAGATAAATGGGCCTGAGTGCAAGTGGGAGATGTAGGAATATGATGCCCTCGAGGCCATTTATTCCTGTGTGAATAGCACAAACATCTTGTTCGAAATAACAGTAAGCTGTTTGGTAATAATTTATCTAAGTTATTTTATAATTAGATATCGACTTAGGTAAAGTCATGAGACTTTATGCAAGGTCAAACGGGTATCGAGATGAGTATCTCGATCATGGAGAAACGTTTGACCGTCTGTAGCATAAGTCTGAAATGGTTCGTGGTCATAGATGTTTCGAGACAAGGATATCGAAACATCGGATAGACCATTGTGTCTTAGTCTTCACCGTTTAGCGGTGGCGATGATCTCATGATCGCTTGACTTGGCGAAGTCGAAAACGAGACACAGGTGCTCATTAGAATGAGTTCACTGAACGATCCACTAGAGTTATCATATGGTTATATTGACCAATCTGTCAGTGATAACTCTGAGTGATGATAGGATAGTTGGTCTTTTGACTTGAGGTCATTTTGACAAACCTGTGCGTGAACGGTGCCACTTATATCAACTGACCTAGCTTCGAGGCAATGCCTGTCGAAAGGTCTTTTGATTGGGTGTCACTTGAAACGTACGAAGCGAGTAATGACCAAGAGAGGATTCGTCTCTCCCGGTCAATGGGAGTTAGTGTCGTAGAGTTAGTACGGTCTTTAGTAAAAAATCTGCGCAGAGTATGTTGGAAGAAGTCCAACATTAGTTGACTAAAGATCGATAGAAACTAACCGGAGTCAAGTTATTGGGGTTGACAGTTTGACCGTACCCTAGACTTGATCTACGTGACATATTTAAGACGAAGAGACTATAACTGCGGAATTCATCACGGAAACAGTCAGGTGGTCCCGACAATACTCATGTCAATGAGTCAACCACATAATGATGATTCCTGAAGCAGGGACGGCAACCACTGCTCGTGGTCACTGCCGTATAGGGCTTCGAGCCCAACCTGTTGTAAGGGTCAGGCTGTAGGGTCTCACACAGAGTGTAACGCTTCGTCTAGTAATAGGTAGAAATTAGTTAGGGAGAATAATTGCATTTTTGATGCAAGGGATGAAATAATTGCATTTGATGCAATATGGTAATTTAAGCTTAGATAGGGACTATTTTGCATTTGATGCAAAAGCGATTAAATACGTATTAAATTGTTTAATAAAATATTTAATAAAATAAACGCAAGGAAAAGTTCACGGGTAAGACGGGAATGTCCCGGTCTACGCCCAGGTTCGAACGGCGTCCAAATCGGACACCAAATGCTCAAGATAGAGCCAAAACAGCCAAAACAGATCAGACCGGGTCAGACCAGGCTGACCCAGACCATACCAAGTCTGGCCTGGGTGCCTGGCCAGACCTGGCTGAGCCAGGAACCCAGGCAGCCAGTCCTGGGCACAGGCCCAGGCGCTGGGCGCCTGGGCCTGCGCCCAGGCGGGCCGCCCAGGCGGGCCTGGGCGCCTGGGAGCCCAGGCGCCCTGGGCCGGGCGCCTTGGGCGCCCGGCCCAGGCGCCCGCCTGGCGCCCGCCTGGCGCCTGGGCGCCCGTGCCAGACCTGGGCGCCCGTGCCTAGGTCTGGCAGGCGCCCAGTCAGCCTGGTTTTGAGGCTGTGGGACCCACAGGTTGGGCCCCACCTCAGGGTGCTGAACCCTAGGTTTGATGGCAGATTTGACGGCTGGTTTTTGCGAAAAACTAGACGTAGGCTGATCTTTGGACACTCAATTGGAGGGTCAAACGAACTCCGATTGACGAACGGTTTTTTCCTATGCGTTCACCGTTGAACGCTTGTCGTATTGATAGGTTGTATCGATCTTGAAGCTCAACGGTGAGTGAGTTAAAATTCACGAAAGTTTGCACTTTTGAAGTGCAAACTAACTTGATTTTAAATTAACTCTATTTTTAGTCCCACATCAGATTTTGAGAAAAGGGGAGAGTCCGCCGCCTATATAAATAGGGGTCTCCCCCCTTTCTCAAAACTCGTCCCAAGCTCTAGATCTGAGCGGCTCCCGTAAATGTTGGAGCACGCTCGGATCTAAGCTTAAATTAATATTTCTATTCTCCCTAAATTTCTGCCTTACTCCTGCGGGCTCTAGCAAAGCCACAAAGGAGTTCGGATTCTGGATCCGAAATCTTGGCGGAGGTTTCACTCGCGTGAAACTTTCTTCGGCGGTTGGTTGGCTCGGCGGCACGGGGATTGATCGCCTCGGGATGCGGAGCGGTTCGAGGAGCGGTTCGGGGAGCGGTTCAAGGAGCGGCTCGGCGTGGGACGGGAGCAGCTCGGAAGACGGCGCGGAACATCTCGCCTGCCCCAGGGCTGAGATTCCGGGTATGTGGTTAAAGTATTTTTAGCATTAGTTTAGTTTAATCGCAGTAGGCTAGATCCTTCTTGGGATGGTCAGACCCATCCCAAGTCGGCATAGATCTTGGCATAGGGTCTTGGACCTTAGGGCCAAGTTAAAATTGTTTTAACTTGCATGTTAATTTAGATTAACTGTTTTTCTTCCGCTGCTTTTGATTTTCCTGTCTATGTTCCGTCCGACTTAGGACGGGACTAGAATTTTTGTGCCCTAAGGGAACGCCCAATTTCCCTCCGATATGGCCTAGTCATGGGTCCACATACATCGGAATGTACTAGACCCAAGAGTTCGATAACTCTTTCCCCTTGACTGGCAAAAGGAGTTTTGGCCATCTTACCTTTGAGGCAAGACTCGCAAGTGTCGAATGACTCATAATTCGAGAGGCCCAAGAGCCCCTCTTTATGTAACTTGCTGAGTCTCTTCTCTCCGATATGGCCTAGTCTACAATGCCAAAGATAGGTTTCATTAAAACTAGATTCCTTACGCTTTCTAGTATTAACGTTTAATACCACCTCATTGCTTAAAGTGTATATCCCATTGCTGAGTGTCCCAAATCCTAGCAACTTACCATCAAGGGCAATGTTCATGACATTTCCGCTGATAGTAAAATTATAACCATCTTTAGCCAAAGCTGAGACAGATATAATATTGCATAGGAAATTTGGGATATAGTAACATTGCTTCAAAAGCAAGTTAGCTCCACCAGCTAATGTGTGTCTAAGATCTCCTATGGCTACAACATCAACATTTGCTGCGTTTCCGACTTGGAGAATTATCTCATTCTTTACAAGTTTTCTACTGATTCTCAATCCTTGTAACTGGTTACAAATGTGAGAACCTGCACCGGTGTCTAACACCCATGCAGTAGAATTAACTGAAAGAACTACACTTTGCATTTTAGAGGTTAAGGTATAGACTTCCCTTAATTTTTTCCTTTCTGCTATAGACTTCTTAAACCAGCCACTATTAATATTAAAACCAGTTAATAAGTTCTCATCTCGGATATTATTAACCTTACTCATCATGCTGCAAAGATTAGAACTCCTAATTAGCATGTGTTCAAAATATTTTTAAATATAATTAGAATGGCTTTTGTCCAATTATACTCTCCCATTAATAAGCAGATCGTTTTACTCCAAAACATGATTAAAATTAAATGGGAGCAGGAATCCAACAACCTTGAGTCGTCCGACCTTGAGTGTAGCTCAACAAGTCGTTCGACTCGGCTGTAGGTAGACGAACTCTTTGTCGATCATATCAAAATATGACTCCCTATTCGATTTTACCCCTAGTCATTTGTGATTAAGAGTGTGCTCAACCAGATCACAATGCTAGCCTAGTCGGACCCTTGTTTTCGTGTCAAGCCTGACTTGCCCCTTTGCTCGGTGTATGCACGACACGCCGGTTTGGGTCAGAGCTTAAGACTACATTCTTGGTTAGACTTACGCCGATGCTCTAGGGATGAGCCAACGGTTTCAGTCAGGTTAAGATGTCAATCAAGAAATCGGTTTCTATAAGGTTGACCTGTTACGGCTTGAGTGTGCTCAACAACCGAAACATGTTCCTTACAGTTGCCAACTCCTAAAACAAGGAGGGCTACGATTTATCTTGAATAAGATTATTATCGTATTAGACTTAGGTATAGTCGATGGACTTACATAGTTATGAATCGACACCTTGCGGTCCAGCGGACGCGGCCAGGGAATTGACTAAGCCAGGACCACTTGTTACCCAGTCTAGCTAGGTTGGTCCAAAAACTTTAGCCAAGCACATTGACCGACATCATGATCCATTGAAGGTGTTGTCATCATTTCCATGTTCGTTCAACAACTAAATGGTTTTTAAATTACAACTAGTTAATCCTTATCAACTAGTGGATCCCTAAAATTCAAAATTTTATGGGTTTGTTAGACGATTTTTATTAAGTCCTTATCATCTATAAGGATTCAAAAGTATATGCTGCTACCCTAATCGTCCAATAGGCAATTTAAACAATTTAAAATTCATAGCAGTGTCTCAAAATTATCACATAAGGTTTAAGGGAAATTAATGGCTAACCTAATCGTCCATTAGGTAATTTTTAAACAATTTAAAATTTATTAAGCATGGTGTTAAAATTTATCACATAAAGTTTAAGAGTCATTTAATGGCTAACCTAGCAAGTCTTTCTTGTGACATCAAAATAAAACAAGAATGAGCCATTAAACTAATTATCATATAATTAATACATGCAGTTAAAAAGTAGTATAGAACAGAGTAGACCTGGCTCTGATACCACTGTAGGGATTTTCAAGGTCCCTTAGAGCTAATTTATTGCTATTCGTCCTAAGTCGGACGAACAAAATAAATAAAACAGCGGAAGAAATGATTTATTAAACTATTTAATAAATAAAGCCCTAAGGAAAAATTCCCTAAGCCAGGATATCTACTGACTCGAGTCGGGTCTGACCAACTCGAGAAAGTTCTAACTACTAATTAAACTAATTGCATATAAAATTGACTCACCCGGAATCTTGCCCTGGAGCAGGCAAGATGTTCTGCACCGTCTTGCGCTCATTGATCTGAGCCGTCTTCCGAGCCGTGTTGCATCGCTCCTCGCCGCAGACTGGATCAGCTCCCGTAGCGCACCTTGCCTCCGAAGCCATCACAAGCCGTAGAAGATTTCACTTGAGTAAACCCGCGTCGTAGACTTCCGAATCAGATTCGGACCTCCTCGTTGTCTTGCTAGGACTCGGTTGGAGGACAGGAAAATTTATAGAGGATGAGAATAAATTTAGTCTAGATTAAGTTTGCTCAAAATATTCGTGAGCTCCTTAATCAGAGACTTGGTGCAAGGAACAAAGAAGGGAGTGCCCACCTATTTATATAGGAGGCCGGCTCCCCTTCTTTTGTCATGAGCAATGTGGGACTAATTGTAGGAAGAGGGATTTGGATTAATTCAATTTGGGTTAGTTTAGCTTACACAAAGCCTTAACCTTCAACCAATTAATCCTCACTCATCGTTGAGCTCTAGAGATGATACAAGTTATCATTTCGAAGAGCTAGTGATGGTGAACGCGTAGGAACAAACGGCGACGAGATCCGAGTTCGTTTGACCCTTCAAACAATTGCTCAAAGTTTGAGCAAAAACCCAATTTCGTAGCCGTCAAGGGTTTCCATGAAAAAACCCTAAATAACTTAAGTGGCGGGCGACCCGCTAAGCTTAGCGGGCGCGCCCGCCTAAGGCTTACTGGGCGCGCCCGCTAGGGCACACCCGCGCGGGCTCAGCCCGCTGTCACCAGCGGGCTGCGCCCGCTGTATGCAGCGGGCGTGCCCGCTGTGGCAGCGGGCGTGCCCGCTGCAACAGCGGGCCGCGCCCGCTGCAGCGGGCCGCGCCCGCTGCGCCCAGCGGGCGGGCCCGCTGGGTCAGCGGGCCCCGCCCGTTTTGCCAAGTGGGTTTTATCCCACTTCCCGTTTCTCCTTTCTCGCGTTTCTGGGCTCATCCGAGCTCCGATTCCTACACGGTTTGATCCTCTGGATTCCATACGAAATTTCCTCCATTCCCAAATGCTCCAATTTCACAACCAACTTGTGAATTTAATATTCTCTTTACATCTAATGATATCCTCTATACATTCTATCTGTTACTACAACGTGAGTGTCACTCGGTGTGAGACCCTACAGCCTGACCCTTACTACAGGCCGAGACTCGAAGTCTCAAGACGACAGTGGCCACTAGCAGTAGGTGTCGTCCCTGTTTGGGGATCATCGATTACGTGATAGGTTCGTTTAAGCAAAAGTGCCTGACGAAATCACTCTGACTGTGACTGTGATAATTTCCGCAGTTTTAGTCCCTTCGTCATTACTATGTCACTCGGCTAGTCTAGGGTATGGTATACTATCAACCCCATTGGCCAGCAGTGGTCGGTATACATCGGTCTCTAGTACATACAGGTTGTACAAGTTACAACATACCTTGGCCAAGGTTTTACCGAGAGCCGTACTGACCCGTGACACTAACTTCCCATTAACGGAAGAGACGAATCCTCTGTTGATCACTACTTAGCTCATATGTTTCGAGTGTCACCCAGCCTAAAATCTTTCATCAGGCCTAGCCTCGAAGTTAGATCTTTAGACCTAAGTGACACTGTCCACACATAGCTTCATACAATGATCTCAAGTCCTAAGGACCAACTTGCCTATTATCACTTAGAGTTATTAATGATAGTTTAGTTAATGTGTATCCATTTAATAACTCCCTGTTTGGGTCGTTCAGTGAACTCAGCTTTTACTGAGCACCTGCGTCCTGTTTCCGACTTTACCAAGTCGCTTGGTTATGAGACCAACCAGACAGGGACGCAATGGTCTGTCTGATGTGTTGATATCCCCTTTCTCGACACATCTATGACCATGAACACTTTTAGGATTCAAGCTATTAGAGGTCAGACATTTCCCATAATCGTAATCTACATTTCGAAACATGTGTGACCTAACTATGAATCCAAGGAAAAAATCCGAGTAATGAACAACTCAGATAATACTTTACCAGAAAGAATACTTTCATTTATTGAACAAGATGTTTTATCAAGATAAATAGCCACGAGGGCATACATTTCTCTACAAGATGTTTTATCGAGCCCCGTTCCAGCCTAACACCGACGACTTCGGTGCCCCCCTTTTCTTTTTAACCCATCTCCTTCCTCCACAAGCCACCCCGTGGCTTTCTCTTTTCGCTCAAACATCGCCCCCTCCCCCCGGCCTCTTCCCCAAGCGAGCTCGATCGGACCCCGCATCGCCACTCCGATCTCCGATCCGCCAGCTTCCGCTTCGCTCCATCCCGTAGGCCCTAGCTCCCCGCCATGGATCGCCAGCCAGTCGCAGCCCTCGCCGCCGCAGATCGCCAGCCGCCGATGGCCCGCCGACGACCTTGGGGTCTGTTGGGCCTAGCAGCAACCCTCACCGCCACCATCGCTACCGCCGCTTGGCTGAGATCTTGGGAAGCCGTGATCCTTGGGCTTCTCTTGAGCTCTCTGCCTTGGGTCTCACCCTCGTTGAGATCCCGTCTAGGCTTCCTCTTGCGTCTACTCCTTTTGGTTTGCGGAAAATTGTGTTTTTGGTTATTTACTTGTTGGGTGATGTTGGGTGTTGCGAATGTCAGGTATTGGTCTACGGAAGGAATGATGGCAATGGTTACTGGTATGATATTGGCCTTGGGT
Organism: Scilla litardierei; assembly: GCA_030789695.1. Classification (NCBI taxonomy): domain Eukaryota; kingdom Viridiplantae; phylum Streptophyta; class Magnoliopsida; order Asparagales; family Asparagaceae; genus Scilla; species Scilla litardierei. Next base: position 13,598 of record JAULAV010007328.1, read on the forward strand.
GTTGAAGTTGGATGTAGGCCTTGTGCTTGGCTCTGGATGAGAGCATGGATCCTGCCTTATTGTGTGATAGTATGGAGATTGACGGAAGAAATGCTGGCAGTGAGTACTGACTTAGAGTGTTGGCCTTGTACTTACCTTTGGGCGGTGATTTGGACGTTAGCATGTGGTTGGGCATTATGGAAATTGATGGCGTTGGTACCCGTGGATTAGTCGATACGTGCTATATTATGAGCGACATCTTTGATTAAGACCCAGTAGCACGAATAAACTATATGGTCTTCCATTTATGTGGTTTAAATAGCTTGCTACTGGCTTATCACCTCAGGTTCCAAGTTCGAACAGATGTTGTCATCATAATAGCCCTCATTTTCATGTGATTATCTCATGTTAATTTTGGACTACTTGAGAAGGCATGGTAACTATTGTAGTGATACTGGTCGGGACTAGTTACGGAAACTATGATGATGTTAATACTTATTAGAAATATCTCTTGTTTTCTTGATGCCATTATATCACATTATATTTCATGCTATTAACAACTTATTTTCTAAATTGTAATCATTCGACTAGTTTTTCATTTTATCATTTATTTGTTTGAGCTTCTTAAATAACAGTATTTATTTTATTTTATAAAGTTTTAAGAAATTCCGAGGACGGAATTATTTTTAAGGAGGGTAGAATGTAACGGCCTGTGTTTTTTCCAAAAAATATATTTAAATTAAGTATTTAAAGTAATTTCATTTTAATTGTATTTTGTGATGGTTGATTAGGAGTTTTAAACTGATTTCAAAAATTATTATAAAAATATTTTGAAATACTAAACTTATTATAAAGTATTTCAGCAATTTCAGATTTCCTCAAATGCCCAAAACATTTCTGTTAAAATTCATCTCCCAAAATTACCGTTTTGATTCCACGAATTTATTTTCTATACAAACGTCTTCAAAACGTTTTCAAACTTCTGCAGTAGCATCATATGATCATTTAGAGCTCCCCACATTAATTTCGTAATTTTCTGATACCATTTCTCTAGAGAACCCGCAAACCCGCTTTCTAAACGTTTTGGCCAAAAACTAGTATCCCCGTAGTCCAAATCTCGTAACGGACTTCGTATTCACGATCCTCGTGACGATACGGTCCCGTGGGTACGTTTTCGTAATTTTTCGGAGTCGTTTGCAAAAACGAGTTTGTATTCATCCGCTTTGTTAATTACAGTCGCTAATGACCTTTTAACCCCTAATCCTCATCACATCTACTTTTGGGTAATTAAATCTGAATTGGCTCAGATCTAACCTCCCATCTACCCTCCCATCTACCCCCCTCATCTACCCCTTCATCTACCCCCTCTAATTACCATTTTGCCATTCACTAACCCTATAAATAAACCCATCCCATTGTATTAACCCTCACCCAGATACTCTCTCTCTCTCTCTCTCCGTTTCATTTTGAACCCAGGCGTTCCCACGCTGCCGCCCTCACACTCTATCTCACTTTCACTCTCCCCCTCTCTCACTCTCCTCTCACGTTCTCTCTCTCCCGGAGCTCCGCCGCCGCCCTCCGGCCTCAACCGCCGCCGACGAGCACCCTCCGCCGCCTCCGCCTTCCTCCGACCGCCCCCTCAACGTCGCACAGCTCCGTCGCCGTCGTTGCAGCGCCCGTGCACCTGAGCTCCGCCGCCGCCGCTCGCCAACGCCGCCGTCGCCGTCGCCGCCCCACGTCAAGTCGCCGCCGCCTCGCCCTCCGCCTCCACATCCCCGCTCCGACGAGCACAAGCCTCCAGGCGGCGTTCGAACGGTGGGTGCGAGCGTAACCCCCAGTGGCAATCTCGTAAATATAACGAATATTTCGTATTTTCGTATTTTATATTAATTAATAAATGGGTTTTAAGGTTATAAATCCATAACTAATTATACAGGGGCCAGAAAAATGAGTGACTAGTCCCAGAAAATCAGAAACGTCGAAACGAATCCATTGGCGCTAGTTTCGTCGCGATCAGGCAAGTATATTTCTCACAGTGAATTTTTAAAGGCAAAACTTAAATAGGTTAAAATTCTTCTAAAATTCGTAGCTTGCAATTTTTACGTATATGTACGTCTGATAAAAATATATGTTACAGTACTTGTAAATACGATCGTTTTGACATCTTGTTTGCAAAATTCTGACGTACGGTTTGCCCGAAATAAATCTTTGAAGATATGTTGTAATGATAAATTCTTGTTTTAAAAATCCTTTTAAAATTCGTAATCTGTGATTTTACGTGCACTTACGTACGATAAAAATATATGTCGTAGTACTAGTGAATACGATCATTTTGACACCTTGTTTGAAGAATTCTGATGTACGGTTTGCTCTAAACAATTCCTTGAACATATGTTTTAAAAATCATTCTTGATTTAAAATTGCTTTTTGGCTATTTAAAATTGTTTAAAAATTGTTTAAAAATCTTGAAAAATAACTACTAGTCTTAGAAAGTATTTTAAGCTAATTTAAACTCTTTTGCTTAGTTAAAATTAGATCTTACTCGTTCTTTCATCAATTTAAGTGATCTTTATGTTTTCTTCTAATTGCTAAATCGAATCGCAAAGTGGTGAACTTTTGTGAAACTATCGTACGGACTGTTGAAAACCGAGACTGAATTGACTGAAATGGAAGATGGAACTTCAACAATATTGAATGGAAGATGGAACTTTAACAATATAGAATGGAAGATGGAATTTCAATAATAGACAGATAGTACACATTCTTTTGACCGCCACTTGACTTGACCCGGGTTTGGGGTAGTCTATGATCACAAGTGTTACAGAATGACTGGATGCGCCATACTAAATTACCTCCAACACATTACGGGGGTTAGAACCTTGACCGTTGCCATATCGGAACGGTGGGTAAGCCTCGGAGTTGCTCCCGTCGCAGGCTGCATGTTGGTTATCTCTAGTACTCTTGGACATGGACTTATCACTAGGATAGACTGGTTTTTGACTATTGTTCTAACATCTTTTCTGCAGGTTGCTACGGTGTGTTTATTTAATGCTAAATTGTCACAGGTTGCAAATGGTATTGCAAATTGTTATTGAATGATTAAATTGCTACAGGTTGTAAACGATATTGCAAATGGCTATCGATGATTAAATTGCTGCAGATTGCAAATGTTTAACCTCTTTAACTGCTTTAACTATTTTAACTGCTTTAAACTGCTTTATCTCTTTTATTGCTTATTTTAAATTAAACTTATTGCTTGTCTTTAAAAGTCCAGCTTGGTTTAATTTTAAAACGTCTAACGTTTTGGTTTTGAGATTATCTTGCCGAGTAAACCTCGCTGACGGACATTTCATTTTGTTGTTTTACGAAATGTCCGTCAGGTATCGATAGTGAGTTCTTTGAAGACACTACTGCAGAAACCGAGCCAGTGCTCGAAGGCTACGTGGAGTATCTACCCACAGAAGACTAGACTTTTACCTTCGCGTCAGCACTTTTATACATATTTGATTAATGTAATTCGTGTACCTTGTTTGTATTGGCCATACTAGGCCAAGCTGTATCTTAATTAATGTACACTGGATATGTAATAATGTTGTTTGAGCTGCTTCTTAAATTTGCAAGCAAGGATCTGCAATTTTTATACAGACGCTTAGTGTGTTTAAGCCAAGGAGGAAGAAAAGAAGAAGATTTCAAAAAGAAAAAAAAAGAAAGAAAAAAAAAGTACTCCTCCTTGTTTTAAGCACATCGCGGACCCGCTCGCGTCCTCGCTCCCGGTAGAATGGGAAGCGGGGCGTGACACCTCCAGTTTCCTTCCTATCTGGGAGTCGAACACCTTGTTGACCATTCTTTGGTAGGTGGCCCCGGCGTTGTTTTGACCAAAAGACATCTTCTTGTAGCAGAAGGTCCCCTTATCTGTCGTAAAGGCTGTCATCTCTTCATCCCGGGGTCCATCTGGATTTGATTGTACCCGGAGTAGGCGTCCATAAAGCTGAGCATTTCATACCCTGAGGCATTGTCCACGAGGTGTTCGATGCGAGGCAAAGGGTAGCTGTCCTTGGGGCACGCTTTGTTGAGGTCGCTGAAGTCCACACACATTCGTCACTTCCCGTTGGGCTTCTTGACCATTACGACGTTTGATAGCCACTCTGGGTACCAGACTTCTCGGATAAAGCCGGCTTCGCGGAGGCATTCCACCTCCTCGGAGGCAGCCCTCATCTTTTCGCCACCTAGATTCCGCTTCTTTAGTCTGACTGGCTTGAAATTAGGGTCGGCATTCAGCCTATGCACAATCACTCGGGGGTCAACGTCGGGCATGTCATCGGGCGACCATGCGAAGACGTCAAGGTTCGCCTCCAAGCATTCGATCAACCGGCTTCTCAAGTCCGAGCCCAGCCCCGATCAGACGGAGACGAATCTTCCTTCGACACTCGTGACTGGGATCTGCTCTGGCTCTTCTGCGGGTTTGGGTCTCGGCCCGTACCTCAGGTCAAGCGTGGCCATCGAGTCGTCAGGTTGCTCAGTGGGGTTTTCGTCTGTTAGTTGGTAGCAGATCTTTAGTTTCCCCGCGTCTCCGTCGACTCGCCCGTTCCCTCTCGGGGTCTGGAACCTGACCGTTCGGTGGAGAGTCGAGACCACCGCTCCAACAGCGTTGAGCAGCAGGCGGCCGATGATCCCATTGTATGCCGACCCGATCCTCAGCACCACAAACTCCACCGTCAGGGTCACCGAGTCAGGTGGCCCACCGAGTGTGACCGGGAGGTGGATCGCCCCAACGATGGGTGTGGAGTGACCCGTGAAGCCCACCACGGGCCCCGAGCACGGCTCCAGGTCCTTGCTCTGCAGCCCCATCCTTTCTAAAGTCGACATAAACAGGATGTCGCAAGAGCTGCCAGTATCGCCTAGCAGTCGCCGGACCATGGACGTATCGATGAATACGGACACCACCATCGCTTCGTCTGGCCGCGGCTGCTCCCTCGTCGCACCCGCCCCGCCGACTCGGAGGGGCGGCAGAGGGCTCCTGTACTCCACATTGCGGCCCTCCTCATGGTCGGCCCGAGGTTGCCCTTGCGCCCCGACCGATAGCGTGCGTTGGGGAGCGACGATCCCATCCCGTCGGCCGTGGCGGGGGCCGACGCCCGACGCCGGGGTCGCGCCCCCCCCTTCGCTTCGGAGGATGGAGCCGTGTCATTGTCGGTGTGGTTGTTTTACGTTGGTGTTAGCCGGATCCCACAGACGGTGCCAGATGTTTACGGGTGTTTTCTCACCACAGGATCGTTGACCAGGGATTGAGCGGTCAACGTGGTCAAGGGGCCAGTTGAGATCCCTTGGGTATGCCAAGCGCACGTGCACTCAGCGTGGGTCGGAGATGGAGTCCGGGTCGAGCGTCGGATCCGAGCAGAGCGTCGGTTCTTGGTCGAAGCAGAGCGGAGGGGAAGCCTCGGCTCTGTTTTGATGGGCTCGGCCTCGGTCGGACGAGTGTCGAGGAGTTGCCTCGGCACCTCGGTCAGCTTCTTCCTGAATAGACGAGAAACTCGTCAGGGGGGGGGGGGGGGGGGGACCTTGGTTCCGGTCGTATCCCCTCCGGTGCCTAAGTTAGATCAGGGTCTGAAGGGTACTCGGCGGGGTAGGCACGACTCGAGAGGAGATTGATACCCTGACCCACGGGGCGAGCATGGGGAGGGAAAATGAATGGCGGAAGACCAAGGTCGTTGATGGTATACCTTAGATTTGAATACATGGGGTTCGATCCCTTGCTCCGTCGCCCCTCCGGTCCTTTTATATGGTCTTTGCCGCGATTGCCCCTCGTCCTCGCCGTCACACTGTCCCCCATGATGGCGCCTGCCAGCGACATGGGGGAGCCGTTTGCCCCCCGTCACGCCGTCACGCCGTCCGCCCCCACTCGCATCCTCGAGATCCGTCCACACGATGGCGCCTGCCAGCATCATGGGGGAGCCGCTCCTCTAGGCCCCTTGATGGACGGGGAGTGGTTTCTCCTGGGGATCGTGGGCCGGTTACGAGCGTGTCGTACCGTGGACAGTTTGAGATTTCTCGGGGGCCTCATCGATCGGGTCGCGTTTTCTTCGTGGGCCTCGTTTGGCGGGGCCCAACCTTGCTGGCAGGCTTCTCGTCCACAGCTTGACTTTGGGTTTCTAGCCTCTGGGCTTCGGCCACAATAGTCGTATCACATACTATTTTAGTATATCTCTAAATCGAGTTTATCTGAAATTTCGTTTTCAAGCTATTTGATGTTGTTTATTATTATGTCAAAATCAGACATAAGTTTCATTTAAAAGCATTAATTTGTAAGATAGTGGGCCCACTATTACCATGGCTTCACATCATCCCCTTTCAATAGAAATTAAAGATCCAATTTATTTAATTGCAACTATAACCAACTAGTGACAAGTCAAGGGGTGCTTGTCTACATAGTTGGATGCCAATCCTTGAGAAGTGCCCAAATCTCGTCACCACCGACTTTCTTATTACACAATGTTTATGGTTCATTAATTATAATTAGATTGGTATTAGGTAGGAATAATTAAGATAATAAACATGGGATGGGGTGAGGTGGTGGGAGGCCTCTACGCGTTGACCATGGTGAACTTGTCTTGTTCTAGTTGGATTGTGATTATTGATCGCAAGGGGAGGACACTCTAGACATTGTTAGTACCATGCCATTAGCCGAGTGAGGATGTATTTGATAGAACTGGCTGCTTCAAATCGGGAGATGCAATTTTGTAACTTTAACCAGTGAGGAGAAATGTTTGGGAAACACAAGGAAGTTACACGTGAGCTGTCATCTGAGTTTTATTGCACGATAAATAGTCAAATTCACAGTTGTAGAGTGTGGAGTAATCAAAGCACACATGACTAAATGAGCTTTGATTATGGCGCGAAGACGGCCCCCACGCATAATAGTATCCTATACTTTGGACGACATCATCATTAATCGATGCATACGGAGTGCCCCCAAATTATGGATTTGCTTAATATAAGGTTGACCCTTTCTCTTTCTTCTTTTATTTATTTGTTTATTTATTTTGCCAAGTTTCACATATACCCCCCGGCTTTAGAGATTTTCTCACAGAAACGTGGATTAAAAAACTAACGTGAAACCGAGGATGACTGTTGTTTACCGGTGGTTTCTCTTCCGTGAATTTGTTGGAAGATGATTCTGTTGCAGCAGCTGACGTGTGATGATTGGGCAGCTAATTGGACACTAGGCGAGCTGACCACGAGCTGAGTAGGCTCCGATCCGAGCTATTGGAGTCGGGACCGAACTGCATCTTGGATGCCTGCAACACACGGAGCTCGTCAGTGGGTCGGATCTAGGGTTCGACCTAATCCCCTCCGATGCTGAAGTCAGTAGATGACTCACGGAGTCTCGGAGTAACTATGGCCAATCTGTTGGGAGACAGTCTGCTAGTTATCAAGATCGTAGATTAAAAAACTAAAGTGAAACTGAGGATGACTGTAATATGGTCTCACTCTGTATCACGACGGTTTTATAAAGGGGCCACGACCGTATCCTTGGCACACTCGAAATTCCTTAGAAGTACTTGCATCTAATTTTGATAATTGGAAATTTATTCCTTTTGGCATATGCATATTATCAAGATCGTAGCACTATAAAACTTTCTATATTGTAATCTTTAATGTCATTGATAAATTTCCATAGTTAGTTCTTAAATTAAGTAAGTAGTCACTTATTAGGTTTCTATTTAAGCATATATTAATGATTACTTATTGCTTCAAAATATTTCTATAAGAACAAATTTTCGTTTTTTGGCTTTTTCAACCATTAACAAATACCAAACTAGTAATTAAGATAAATATCAATATCAATTAAACGGAGCCTCATACTTATTCTGAAATTGTTTGTTGTACATATAAGTAGTTTGATGATCTACATGATTAATAAATGATCATTTGCCTCTCATTTTTAATATGTGCGATGCGAATATTGTGGTAAAAATGTTTACATGTGTTCATAAAAACATGTAAGATTTAAAGGATGTATATATAAGAAAAACATTTAGAAAACAACACTTTTCATCCAACATGCAAATGGTCTTTGCTAACTAAATATTTGAATTATGGTGCTAAACAATTTTCAGCAAATGCCCTCTGATTTACAATTTATTATTTCAGGGGACATAAGAATAATCTGCAAATTTGTAATCTCTGATGGATTTTAATATAATTTTCCACACAAAAAAAAAGAATATATACAGGAATTGCAGGAATAGTACCTTCCACGTATTAGCACCACGAAAGAGGAAAAATTTTAAAAATATATATTACAAATTAAAAAGACAATAATATGCTACTATATATATTTTTGCATTAAAGCAGAGAAAAAAAACTCATCTCTCTCATCTCTCTCTCTCTCTGTGGATGCTGCTTTCCTCTTCAACAGAACAATGCTTCTCTTCTACGAGGTATTCTAATTCTAATCCATCAAGGCATCAACAATGTTATATTTTTTGCGCTGTGATTTGTTTCTTTTAAAAAAAAGCTCAAAAATTGGATTTTTGATATGAGATCGTGTTTTTTGTTGTTGTAGGAATAGCCATTAGAATTGTGGGCAAGATTTCTCCGTTATCGTCCACGGCCGATTCTTTAGGTCTTTTTCGATCTGGGTTTTTGTTAAAATTTTCAAAAGCTAAGTGGGTTCGTTTAAATCGAGTCTAGAGAGATTATTCGAAGCGTTTCCCCCTTTCCTTAGTGGTTTCTTTAGAAGATTGGCTTTAAATTATGCCATTTTTTTAAGTTTTAGAGAGAGAGATTTTATATTATAGAAATTTTTGAGTGTGAAGGGATTGGATGCGGGGTTTTCGAAGGGATGGTCGTTGGAGTCTAAAGAAAGCTCTCACCTTTTTTTGGTTCAAAGTTGATTCTGTAGATTGCGGAGATCTGGGTTGTGTTTAAAATGTCTTATTCTAAGAGGCTCGTTTGTAATCTAAATGGATTTGCCCTGAGCTTTTCCCCCTAAGTGGAGATGAGGACATCTGTAGTTAATTTTTCTTTTTTTCCCTTTACTTTTCACATCTCTTTGTACATGTTTGTTTGTTTTTTCAATTGTGTTACATTTTGAACCAGCAATCAATTCTTTAATCTAAGAATGAGTTTTTTTGTGGATTTTTCCTCTTCTTTTATATGAATTGCCATTGTACTCCACAGGAAGCTTGCCCTCGTTTTAATGATTATTTTTTGGATTTTCGTAGATCTATGATGCTTGTGCCCAAAATATTATGGGGGATTTAGGCGACTTCATCTGTAAACTGGTCTAAAAGAATGATATGAGGGGAGCTTTCCATTGAATGCGGTCGACTGGCTTTACTTCTTGAGCTTAATGATATGTCCCCTATGTTAAAGAGTCCAAATGATTTATGTTCTAAGAAATGTAAAGGTTAAGAAATTTGATAATTGTTTGTTGGTATGCACAGTGAAGTCCAGAGGAAAGCTTTCTCCTTTGTGGTCTAAGTCTGGTGCTTTTGATTTTTTTAATGATGTTGGTTATGCTTCTTGCTCCTCTTTCAGTAGTACAAATCTGAAAAAGGTTTTGTAAGATCTTATTCAATTGGAATATCTATCAGCTTTTCATCTTTTTTTTGTGTAGTCGCGATCTTCCTTGTGCAAATTTTCCCCCAAGCTAACCGAAGTTTCACATTGATAATGTCACAGGCTTCTATTCATTTGGATCTTAGTGTTTCTCTTATCTGTGGTTTTGATATAGTGTAGCCTATATGTTACATCTGAATGATAAATAAGTTAATGCAATTAATCTGACCTTTGCAGAGATAGCCTACGAATTCGAAGGATCTTCTTTCTGCTTTTTGTTCCAACTGTTCTTAGGCTTTCCCGAGAACTGTTTGTGGAGCTGGAAGATCTGAATGGTTGATATTATATGACGTATTTGGGTGAAGACTTTCTGTTCAGATAGGTGATGGTTCCGACATCAGTCTCTCTTCTGCCTGCTTATGTTTGTTTTGAATGGATGAAGGATTAGCAATGGCAAGGATCAAGATTGTTCTTCTCATATCAGCTCTCTTGCATCTCACTTCGACCGTTTGGGGTAAAACAGACCCCAATGATTTTGCCATCCTCCAAAAATTTCTGAAAGGATTGGATAATCCTGATGTTCTTGGTTGGCCTTCAACAGACGATGATCCCTGTGGTAATAGGTGGAAATATATCTTCTGTGGTGGTCCTCGGATACAACAAATCCAAACCAAAAATCTAAAGTTGAGGGGCACTCTCCCTGAAGACTTAAACAAGCTCACCGAGTTGACCAATATCGGCCTTCAAAACAATAATCTCTCAGGAAGTCTGCCGTCACTTGCTGGATTGTCCAAACTTCAATATGCCTACCTGGGTAGTAATAATTTTGACACCATCCCATTAGACTTCTTCAACAGCCTTACTAGTTTGCAGGTCATTTCCTTGGAGAGAAATCCTTTGAATCAGAGCACTGGTTGGGCGTTACCATCAGATCTAAAGGATTCAGCGCAACTGACCAATTTGTCTCTGTCGGAATGTAATCTTGTCGGCCCTTTGCCAGACTTCTTGGGAGACATGAGTTCTTTGATGGTTCTTGAGATGGCATACAACAAGCTTTCTGGGGAGATTCCGCCAAGTTATTCTGGATTGCAGTTGAAAATCTTGAAGCTTAACAATCAGTTTGGATCAGGGCTGAGTGGCACTATGGATATAATTGCTTCGATGACTCAGCTAACCCTCCTATGGCTTCATGGAAATGCATTCACTGGCCCAATTCCCGCCACTATCGGGGCATGCACTTCGTTGAAACAGGTTTTGCTTAACGACAATCAGCTTGTTGGGCTCATTCCGGAAAATTTGACAGCACTTACAGAGCTTGAAGTATTGCAATTGCAGAACAACAAGCTAATGGGCCCAATACCAAAGGTACCCTTCAAATTCACATATCTTCCCAATTCATTTTGCCAGTCAACGCCTGGGGAGCCTTGCTCACCTGAAGTTATGGCGCTATTGAATTTCCTTGATCATGTGAACTACCCTGTGCTGCTCACAAATTCATGGTCTGGTAATGATCCTTGTAATTTCATAGGGATTTCTTGCTCAAATAACAAGGTTTATCGCATTAATCTTCAAAATCGCAAATTAAATGGCACAATTAGCCCCTCTCTTGGGGCAATAGATTCCCTTGTTGAAATTATACTTGGAGGAAACAGTTTAAATGGCAAGATTCCCGATAATTTGACAACTTTGCCATCGTTGAAATTGTTGAATGTTGCTGATAATGATATCGAGCCTCCTGTCCCAAAATTCAGTGGTGCTGTAAAAGTACTTGTTAATGGAAATCCGCAGTTGGACCCTTCCGCTCCGCCAAAAGCTCCACCAGCAAACTCAGCAAACTCCCCACCGGGGAGTACTCCTGCCACACCAACTAATGCCACACCAACTAATGGTGGGGGATCTACTTCAGGCGATGCCACTAAAGGGACAAGCAAATCCAAACTCATTATAATTGTTGTGGCAATTGTTATCGGTGTATTGCTTATTTTGTCAGTAGTTCTATTTCTATACTGTCGCCGGAAAGTTAAAAGGGGCACTTTTCCTGCACCAAGCTCTATTGTCATCCACCCCAGAGACTCCTCAGATCCTGAGAATATGGTTAAAATTGTTGTGGCAAATAATGCAGACAACAGTGTTACTTCCAGTGATCTCCTGGCTAGTACCAGTGGTGGTTCAAGTGATACACATATCATTGAATCAGGAAATCTAGTAGTATCAGTTCAAATTCTCCGTAATGTGACAAAGAATTTCTCAGCAGAGCAGGAACTTGGCCGTGGTGGTTTTGGCGTTGTTTACAAGGGAGAGTTGCATGATGGGACACAAATTGCAGTCAAGAGAATGGAGTCAGGCGTGTTGAGTAACAAAGCATTCGATGAATTCCATGCTGAAATTGCAGTGCTATCAAAGGTCCGTCACCGTAATTTGGTGTCACTATTGGGCTTTTCTGCTGAAGGCAACGAGAGACTTCTGGTTTACGAGTATATGCCAAAGGGCGCATTGAGTAGACATCTGTTCCACTGGAAAGAACTGAATATGGATCCTCTGTCTTGGAAGAGAAGGCTTAACATTTCATTAGATGTTGCTCGGGCCATGGAATATCTTCATAGCTTGGCCCATCAATCCTTCATCCACAGAGACCTCAAATCTTCAAATATACTCCTTGATGATGATTATCGGGCGAAGGTTTCAGACTTTGGACTTGTTAAACTTGCACCTGATGGGAAATACTCTGTTGCGACCAGACTTGCTGGCACCTTTGGATATCTCGCTCCAGAATATGCTGGTATGTTTCCTTGTTGAAAAATGTCTTTTATAAACTGATATGATTTCATTGTTCACAAAGATAAACCAATCCATAAATGTATCCACATGTACTGGTACTCCAATTTTGTTACAGTGTTAAAATGTTAATATATCAGGATATCCATATCGATGGTATGCCATTTCAAATTTTCAATAGTGCATCATCGATGGAAACTTTGACCTAAGAGAGGGAGCAGTCACCTCCCATAGATTTCGTATGCACTTGCTGCCTCTTCCAGGGCTCGAACTATCCCCACAAAACAAACCAAGAGACTTATTGGTCTAGTCTTTATCACTCACTATGTTTGTAAGATGCCGTTATGGTCAACACTGAACAGCCAACATCTGAGTATCTATAAAAAGCTAGCTACGCATATCACTATGCCCTTGGTATGTTTTGTGATAGTTATACCTGATTGTCATCGTGCATTTACAAAGATATACAATTTCCTGTGGTTGTTATTTGTTTCCTTCTTATCATCATGTATTAAGGTAGTTATGTAGTTTCTTTTAATTATTATTTTGTTACCTTAAATTTGTCCTTTGGCAATGGATCTAGTTTTGATTCGGGGTTTTTTTTTGGTTGAACCCAGTTACGGGAAAGGTTACAACAAAAGTGGATGTTTTCAGTTTTGGGGTTGTGCTGATAGAACTACTGACTGGCATGACTGCACTTGATGAGGACCGACCTGAAGAAACCCGTCACCTGGCCACATGGTTTTATCACATTAAATCCAACAAAGAGAGACTCCGGAATGCAATTGACAAATCGCTGGACGTATCAGACGAAACCTTTGAGGAGATTTGCGTCGTGGCGGAGCTTGCAGGCCACTGCACAGCAAGAGAGCCTCACCAAAGGCCTGAGATGGGCCATGCGGTGAATGTGCTGGCTCCTCTTGTCGAGAAATGGAAGCCTGTGAAGGATGACTTGGATGAATCAATGGGCATAGATTTAGGCCAACCCCTCCTGCAGATGGTGAAAGGGTGGCAAGCTGCTGATGGGGCGAGTACGGGTTCCATAAGTCTAGATGATAGCAAGGGCAGCATCCCCGCAAGACCAGCTGGATTCGCGGACTCTTTCACATCCGCCGATGGCCGCTGATGAAGTTGAGCACTTCTCTGGAATAATCTTCGATGGTATAAACCTTTTCCCCCTCTACCTTTCAAGCATGTAGATAGGAAGCGTCATGTTATGGTATGGTTGCTTATCATCTTTGTTCCCTTTGTTGGTTTTTATGTAAATGGCCGTGAACTCAATTGTGTCTCGTCCCCCCGGAGATCTCATAACATAGAATGAGATTGTTTCTTTTTTATCCCTTGTTTTTTTGGTAACTATTTTGGTCTAGTGGTTTCGACCTTGGGTTTCTTAGATTAATAATAGTTAATAATAATAATAATAATAATAATAATAATAACAAGATCCTGTTGGTTTTATTTGCTGTATCTGGCGTAGAATTTTGCAGTCAACCATTGACATATGTTTGCTATCTACGTTTTGTACATGAAAATTTCTGTGGAATAATATTTAGCTGCACATCGTACCATCTAATTCAAAATGGTGTGCATGTTCAGTTAAAATCGATGTTGATGTAGGAAGAACACCTCAACCACAGAGAGTGGAGAGAGTGGGAAGCAGTTGGGCAGATTAGGCAGTGGACATGGCTTTTTTGCAGTCGTGGGGACAGTTTTTTTTCGGTTCTGGAGAATGAGATTCTGTGACTGTTGATGGTATTGGGTGGTTCTTGTGATCCAACCTGCATGAATTATCGGAGATTGAGATGAGGAGAGGAATTGCGTTCACGTGTTAGGGACAGGGTGTTTTTGTTGGTACTATGAGAGAGAGAGAGAGAGAGGAGTGATAATGGATGATGAGGGGGGTGATTTGATTGGAAGCAGACCAGGGCATTGGGGACCTTGATAATTGTTGGATGTTCCAACTTGAACTACACAGCTCATCATCTACTTGTTTTGTTGCTGAAATTTCCAGTGTTCCATTTTTTTAATACATATTTTGAGGCATGAGATGGACGTTGGATGGTGACGACGGAGAATTGAGGGGTTTGTTGAAGGGAGGAATCATGATGATGCTAGCAAAGATATCGGCTTATGCCATCCCGGGTGTTCACTGTGTCGAGTTTGTTTTTAGAACCCGTCCAAATCCAACCCGAAATCCAAATTCGGTTCGAAACCCGATATGGTTCGGTCTTGTAGAAAGTTCATTAGACGTAGAATTAAGGGGCTTTTTAGTCATGAGGACGGCTTGGGTCTCCCCCCAGGACTCTTTGGTTTTATCTTGCGACTTTTGTGACCTGTTACGTACTAAATAACTTTTCGTTATGTGGTTTTTCCCTGATTAATCATGTTTTCTTGTTAGTACACTGAGAAAGACGAGGTCGCTATTTATTTTCATTTCTGCTGTTACGTACTAAATAATCATGTTTTCTTGTTAATCATGCAATTCGTGACTTGTCACCCGTCGTCGCCGCCCCTCATTGTCGCCTACTGTCGTTGCCAAATGTAACGATCCGCTTTCAGAGGCAATTACTTATTTGATATATTCGCAGGTCTACAGATCACCAGTGAAAACAACATAGCCATGATGTAGAGATGTACAAAATACTCATATAGTGTCTATTTATTACAATCCATACGATACAATGCGCTCCAATAAGGATACATGAAAGAAAAGAAGTACATAGAGCAATACATCGCAACTCGGACTCTAAAAAGTCTGCGGCCTCTTAGTTGAACTCTGGCTTCTCAGACCTAGGAGCCTCTATGTCAACCTGTGTGTCGTCTGCGGTGCCACCAAGATGGAACCGTAGTCAATTCACAACAATTCTAGCAATAAAATTAAAAGTAGTGCAGAAGCATGAAACATGTTATGAAAGGTAACTAAAGATGATCGTGCAAGGGTGACAAGTAAAAGTGACTGTGCAAGTAAAACAAGTAACGTACAAGAGCAACCATGGGATAGCAATAGTAAGACTAGCAGACATGAGCTGTAACAATAGTAAACATGCAGGTACAGAACAAGACATACATTTAATCAATTTGTTATTGTGGTGTTAGCAATAATTATCTAAACTATGTGACTTACGTAGGAGAGTGTAGTATGCAATCATAAGTCAACCTCTTTCGCAACGGGGAGCTAATCACGCGCGTCTGCATACAAAATACTTTTGAAAACTAGACGGGATAATACCTTTGAAAACTGGACTTGACTTGACAGGAGAGGTGACTCCGGTCCCTTGTTAGTAAAAAACGCGAATTTTTATGTTTTTTTACGTTTAAACCCCGTCTAAAATGATTCCCGTATTAAATGGCCGTCCATTTGAATTATTCGGAAAAATACGCGCATTTTTAAGGATTGACGAACAAAACGCGTTCTATTCCCGTATTGCGCATTTTATGCGTTTTAAACGCATTTTAGGGGCACTTTTAAATCATTTTGAACTATGATTTAATGATCATACTTTGGTTTAGTGCATGCTACATGTAATATAATAGTATGATCATGTCATTTTGGTTAAAACTATGAATACAATTTAAATCATGGATATAGAACTTATTTTACTCTTATTTCATATTAATATCGTTGATTTTTAAGTTCATGTGGATGAATGATATCTTGACAGTATTCGTATTTTTAGTCGCATTTTTATTTTGGTTCATGGATTAAACACAATTTAACCCGTTTATGTATTATTCCCGTATTGCGCATATTTGACCGAATTTTTGACCAAACGTCTTTTGAAATTGATCGAATTAAACACGTTTTATTCACGTCCCGAATATTTCCCGTATTACGTATTGCTAACAAGGCTCCGGTCATAGCTCTTGCACGCTCTCTACGAGTTACCCCAAGCCCCATTGATATGTCATGTGTATTAAGTATATGTTTCTTACAGGATGTTCAACAAGATGTTCAACAAGATGTTCCACAAGATAATTCATTAGCACTCACTGAGTCATAGATGGCATGCATCGGGTGATGTGACTATTTAAACGTGAGCAATCGTGCAACAAGTGTATCAAAAGTTCTTGCATAGTTTTCAAGTGATAAGCATCAGAACATGGTAGGCAAGGGTGAACGAGACAAAGGAGTTAACATGGTGAATACGAGTTTACGTGCGATGAAAGGTTGAACTAACTCATTTAAAGGTATTATAATCAATGTGTGCAACCTGATGATAATTGTAATTCTAGCTTTGATCCACACAAACGAGCTTAGTCAGGGGTGGCCAAGCAGGTCACTATCCCTGTAGGGTGATCCAAACTTCGACACAAGCGATTCCAACCCGCTCGAAGAACCGATATTAAGAACGCCGATTATCAACTTTTGCTCCATCGATTATATTAATATGCAGTTGAGTAGTTACCTATTTATTTAAGTCTCTACGTTGGCAATGTCGTATGCTTAAGTTAATAGCCGTTCTGCAATTGAGTAGTTCCATATTTAATTACGTCTCTAGTTGGCAATGTCGTATGTTCAAGTCAATAGCCATTCTGAGGCTATATATGATATCCTAAGTTCATACTAGTACACTATCTAAATTTCTAAAGCAAGAATTAGGGTGACTTACAGGTTTGAGGATCGTCGTAATAAGCCGAGCCTGGATCTGGAGCTTCCAAGGGTCCTCATGTGCGAGATACGATACCTGCAAATATAGGAAATTACTGGTTAAATGTTACACTATTTTCTAACTATTTATCTCACTCATTTTTATTTTATTATAGCTTGAAATGGTGCCAAAATACGTTCTAAAATTTTAGATAGTTTAGATATGAGGAAATTTTTTTATCTAACAATAAAACATTTTTTGAAGCTTCTAGGTATTTTTTATAATTTTTAAACACTTAAAATCAATTTTCTAAATTTAAAATCAGTTAAAAACTAATTTTTGAAATTAACTATCGTAAGTGTTTAACGATTTGTTTAGAAAAATATACACGTCCAAATATTTCAAATGATATGTTAAAATGTTCGTCTCGATTAGTAGAATACGACGATATGTTTGTATTTGGAAAATACGCGTAGTATTAGGAGATACGTATTTTAAAAGCAAATTAGAATTAATTACGTATAACTTTGAGAATTCATAATTAACAAATTAAGTTCTTGCTTAGGATGATTCCAGTGTCTACGTGTTCTATGCGACGCGCTGTATTTTCTGGCGCTTCCCGTGTATTTTTCTGATACCTACATAATTTAATATCAATTTTTTATAATAACCTATTATAATATATTATTATATATGTATATACGTATAAATATACGTGTGTATACACACACACACACACACACACACATCTCTATTATATTCATTCCCTCTCTCGCGTTCTCTCTCTTACATCGACGAGGAGCACGGCAATGGCAGCGAGCGGCGGAGGCAGATCTCGGGCAGAGCGACGACAGACGAAGGCGACTCTCTCGGCGGCGCTGGCGAGGGAGAGGCGGTGGGGCCCTGCGTGGGCGATTCAGCGAGCTGGGGGTCCGGTGACGTGGTGGTGGCGGAGTCGCTGCAAGGGAGGGGCGAAGCGGCGGAGGGGGCGACGGCGAGCACGGTGACAGCCCACGGCGGCGGCAACGGGCTGCGGGGTGGCGAGGGTTGGTGGACGTGGAGATGGCGAGGGTTGGTGGACGTGGAGATGGGGTGCATCGGCTTCGTCAGTGTGAGGCCAACAGCGGAGGATGGTGGCTGAAGCCGCGGTGGTACAGGGAGGAGGCCGTCGAGGGTGCAGTTGGACGGAGGGGGGGCTCTGGCGGCGGCGACGTCGCCGGAGAGCGGCGGTTTGTTGAGGCCGTGAGTTGCTGCCTCTGTGTGGGTGAGTGAGATGAGAGAATGGGATTAGGAGAGGGTATTATATAATAGTAATTTAATAATAAGTGTAATTAAGGGGGGTAATTAATGGGTTTGTAAAGGGTGTTGACTAAATTGTTTGCCATGTAAAACATAGGCTGCGGTTGGGGAGGTGGTTAAAGTAATACAGGTAATTAAGCTAAGATAAAAAGTAATTAGTAGATGTAATTAAAAGAAATCAATAAATGTTGGGAATGGATATGTTGATGAGTTGGTTAGGATTGTGTCTTAGCGTATAGATAAAGACCATATCTATTATATCTTATCTTTGTACGCTCCTCCTCATGCTATAAATAAAGTGTTGTGGGTTCCTTCCCAAGATGCTGATTCATAACGCGTTATCAGCACGAGAGTCTAAATAGAAATTCCACACAAATTCCGATGGTTGCGAAAGCAAAGGAAATGTGGGAGATCCACGTGCGCGGCGGCATCTACCTCAAACGAACGTCGTCATCCACACATAAGCATTTTTCAACCGTCGCTAGATTCGGAGGATGGATCTAGAGGTATTTCTATCTAAAAATCTAATTTTTATCATGCGCATGATCGTTTTCTCTATAGAACTCGCAAGATCGGAGTGGAAATAAGGCTAATCGCCTAAATTGACGATTTTTATCGTCTAAAAATCATGTTTTATCATGCTTTTAATCTGAAATTAAACAATAACCATCACCGAATCCAACCCCCTTCGCCAGAAGCGAAGGGGGGCGCCGTTGTATTCGAACCCCCCTCCGCCTGAAGCGAGGGGGGCGCCGCCCCGTCCCTGTCGGACCCCCCGGCCTGAAGCAAGGGGGCGCCGCCCCGTCCCCGTCGAACCCCGGCCTCGCAGCGGGGGGCGCCGCCTGTCGACCCTCCCTCCGCCTCGCCGCTGGAGGGGGCCGCCGCTCCTCCTTCCCCACACGGCAGCGGGGAGGGCGGCTGTGCCCTCAATGTTTTGCTAGAGCGGTGGCGACTAAACCCTAGCCGCCGCCCCTCAACCCCCCGCAAATTGCAAGTTGGGCCTTTTGGGCCCAACTGAAACAAACAAAAAATTGGCGCGGGCCTGCAGGCTGAAATTCCTTTGAAAAAAAGAACAGATTTTAAAGGGGGAGGGGCTAAAATACAAATTAAAATATTTTTTGGGGCCTAAAAATTACAGAAAAATCAGGATAAAATAAGGGAATGAAATGGGACTTTAGGGGCGCATTTGGGGATTTTTGGGGGTTTAATTGGGGAATAAAAAGAAAACTTCTTCCTTTTTCATGAACAACATGTCAATTTGGACTCTTTTCAAACTCTTTTGAATAATCCCAACAAACACAACTTTTTGCATTATATGATGCCTTTTTAGGATCATAATTATATGCTCTGCATCACTTTTATTGGCTTATTCTGTGGATAAACTGATATTCTATTGTGCAATATTAACTTGATAATTAGGAAGATCCCACGACCGCTCTGCCGTTAGTCACCTAACCCAACGGTGTATGACGTTGCTCAGTAGACCAATAATTATTAAGTATTCAAATTGTTTATCCTTCTGTGAATATGATGCATGTGATGCCTGTGATGAAAATGTCCGCTGTAAATGTCTACTGAAAATGTTTTGATGAGCACAAATTTTTGCATGAATGACTGATTGTGGTCTTGGATCGGCTGTTTAAGTCCCACCTTTTACTTTTCCTGCACTTTTCTTTTCTTTTTGAGAGAAATTGTAGTGAGGAAATAATGTAATGTCCAAGACCAATGACTATTTTCCATGGAGACGGAGGCCACACTTGAAGCCGAAGATTTTATATGGGACCCATGGGGTTTCCAAAGTTGTAATTTCTTTTCTTTTAAGCTTTCATTTGTGTAATATGGACTGTAATGGGACTTTGGACTTTTTTATTTATGTGGGACTGTCCGATCCACGCAATTAGCTCTTCATTTAAAAATTGTCTCCGCATGAAAATGTTTATTGTATAATGTATTAATTCATGCAAATTTGTGCTTAGTTAGATAAAATGGCCAAAATCACAAGTGTCGATTTCGAAGTGCTGGATGCATCAAGAAGAAATTATCTTAGCTGGCAGCTCGATGTGAATTTTCACATGCGGGCTAAGTCCCTCATTTCTGCTATGACTAAAAATGAAAATGTAAGCGATATAGAAAAGGCGCAAGCCATCATCTATATTCGTCGACATGTGGATAAGACCCTAAAGACTGAATACCTTACGGTCGAAGATCCACTTGAGCTATGGACTGCTCTTGAGGATATATATAAACATCAGAAAGATATTATACTACCAAGGGCACGATATGAGTGGGAGAACATGAGACTGCAGGACTTTAAGTCCATAGCTGAGTACAACTCAGCCCTTTTTAGCATCACCTCACGCCTGAAGTTGTGTGGTGAAAAAGTCTAAGAAGATCGCATGATGGAAAAGACGTACACGTCTTTTCATGAGAAAGATGCGATTCTAATACAGCAATACCGTGAACGCAAATTCACCAAGTATTCTAAGCTGTTGTCATGTTTACTCATGGTTGAACAAAACAGAGAGCTTCTCCTCACCACTCACAACATGCGCCCCTCTGGCACTGGCCCTTCCAAAATCTCACAATGCATCTTCTTTTTCCAAAAAGAAGAGGGTCAACAAAAGAAAAGAAAGACCATAGAAGGGGGACAGAACAAAAGGGCATGTGACGGCCTGTATCTGTCTCTACACGTAATTTCATGTTTCTATTATTAAAATACCAATTCCTAACTACTAATTACTTTTACCAACCATTTTTATCTATTACTAGTTATTTTTATGAATTCCATTTCTAATTTTACTAATCACTTTTATCAATTACTAATTACATTTAGTAATTACTTTTACCATTTACTATATAACCTTTATTAATTACTTTTTTATATTTACTAACTACTATTAACTAATTTGCTTTACTAATTACCATTTACTTTTACTAATTAACTTCACCCCTAATTATCATCTTCACCTAATTTTATACATATTTAATTTATTGCAATTAATTTACATCTAACACAATTTAAGACCTATGCTATTTCACCTAAATTTCACCTAAAACACAACACGTTAGCACCACACACACACACACACACACACTCTCTCTCTCTCTCTCTCTCCCTCTCTCTCTCCCCCCCTAATTTCATTCATAGCACTCAACACACTGACACACACTTAACACACGTAGGGAGAGGGAAGAGGCAAATCCATAGCCTAAGTTTTTATCTCCCCCTTTCATTATACACAGCACACACACACATTGCACAGCCACACCCCAATTTAATAATCCATTTATTAAACAGTTTTTATCTCCTCCATACTCTCTGATCAAATTTTGCTCCCCCTCTTCTTCTAAATATTAATATTGAAGCAAGATGATGCACTCTCATCCCTCACCAACTTCATCTTCTTCTCAGCAGAGAACACACATCCTCAGCAAAGCCATCTCCATCTCTTTTTTACTCCATCAACCCAACGACAACAATCAACATCAGTATCATCTTCACCCTTGTTCTTCTCCTTCCTTCTCCTTCCCCTTCCTTTCCTCTCCCCCCTTCCACTTTCTCCCCTCCGGTGGACTGCCGTCGTCACCAATGGTCGCACGCCTCTACCTCCGTCCGTCGAGCCACCAGTAGCGTCACCGCCATCCCTAGAACCCGCGGCGCCTCCCCCGACGAGCTCGCCATCGCGAGCTGTTGCCGCAGCTCCCGCCGCCCGCCATCCTGATCTACTCCGCGTCCAGCCCTTGCCGACCACCTCTCTCTCTACCCCAAACTCCGGCGACCATCCTCTGCCGTCGACAGCTCCGCCCTACCCGCCAGATCACCGTGCCACGCCCAGATCCGCCCCCCTGACTCCCTCCTCCGGCCGGCGACAACCCCAGCCGAACACCCTGCCCCTCGATCTCCTCTCTGACAAGCCTCCATTGTTTTGCCCCCTTCCGCAAGGGACCCGAGCACCTCAGAATTTTCCCAACCACCAACTGTTTGACGAAATGCCCCAATGTCAAAGATCGCCATCCTCTGCAGTTTCGTCACCATCTTCGTCATCCGTAGCACCATCTACGTTGGTAGCCTCGACGGTGGTTTCCCCACCTCCGGCGAACAACGTGAAGCCGGTCTTCTTCCTCCGTTTGAGCTTTGAGCGACGGCAAGCGACTCCGTTGAGAGCCATGCCGTGTTCACTGAGCAACCCAATCCCTGAGCTCACGTCCTTTCTCCCCCGCCCAAGCCATGCGATAGTAGGTTCCATGCATCTTAAATTAGTGAATTATTAGAGTTAAACTTATGTCTAAATTAACTCGGCAACTGACATTATTAATGCGACATTAAATGAATTACCCCACTTCCTCAATTAAGTTCCAGTCTTCCCAAAATTGAGGTATTAACAATGTCATTATGCTAGTTATAATTCATTTCCAATATAACTTTGTTTGTTAGCAATACTAATCTACAGGCACTCTGAATAACAATTAGTTTAGTTTAATGTAATATTACATGTATATCAATTAGTCTTAACATGAACTAATCAGCAGGCATTGGATATCAATTTGGCATGGTTTAGTCTTAATGAGTTGTCCTAACAACAAATGTCCATGTGGTACATATCTATTAGCATATTAACTAACTTGTAAACCAAGTGAATATGATACATAGAAAGGGTCCCAAGTCGCTTCGTGTAAATCTATAAGCATATAACTATTAATATGCATGTTAATAGATGGCCAAACTGGCATTAAACTAGCATTAAGCATTAACATATTGCATGATAATTACTATTTAAATGTGTCATAATATTTAAATTATTTGTTTACATAACACCTAGTATATGTTAACCATATACTACTTAATGATCTGTTTAGTACTTGTCCATTTGTGTTAGACATCTTATATAATTACATTGAATGTGTTTTAGATAAAATATATAACATCAATAGTATTACATTTACATGAACACGATTAATGCACTTGTTTAACACGTTCTTTGCGCCGCATAAATGATTAATTTTGTCATGATTGTTTTTAGTAGCTTACTCATGTAACCATGTTCATGCTAGTGGCTTAATAAAGATATTCATAATGTTAGCTTCATGTTGTTATTAGCTTATGTTATAAAATGTTAGCTTAATTAACAATGTCGATAGTCTAATATCCATAATGTTGATAGCTTAATGGTATTGCCAGCTTAAAGATTAATGATAATGTTAGTTTAAAAGTAACTTAATGACAAGCGACTTTAGTTGCTAATAACCATGTTAATGCTAGCCTATTTTTAGTAATTAATGACGTGAAATGATAGCTCAAAATTGTGGTAATGCTAGGTTAATGTTAGTAGCTTATGCCATTAAACGTTAAATCATAACGATGGTTTGTAAGTGGATATCTTGTACATTTGAAGTTTCCAATAAATATAGCTTAATGTTCATGCAAATGTTAAAGTGACAACTTGTTATTGAATGAACGCAAATGGATTGGGTGACATAGTCACATTATTGAAAGAGTGTAATGCAATGAATGAAAGAATGTATTGGGTGACTCCGTCACCATATCGAATGAATGCAACTACAACCCTCGATGTTAACATTGACATGACAATTAGAATAAGACACTTCGGGTGGAGTAACTCGATGTCTCGAGGGCAATAACGTAATTGGGTCATCCCATCGTGCTTAGTGTCACCACCTTCCAACACCGGAGGGTGGGGTTAATGATTAGTGTCACCGCCTTCAGACGTGTAGGCGGGGTGTGGTTACCCGGGTGAGCGCCCCTGAGGTAAGGATGACGCCGAACAAATGAAAGAAAGTGTGCCCTCGGACAATGAGTAATGCAATAGTCTAGGTTTCTAACATTTCTTTGATCTGACACTTTTAGAAATGTTTAAACGTGTTAATCGTCCCATGACTCAATGACATCAATTGCCGTAATTAGCTTATCTCTGAGCATAGGTCAACATTTATTAAGCTTCCTAGTAACATGTTTTTATCATGCCATTAATTACTAATTTTTCCTTCGTACCATGCTATCTTGCTAGTAAATTATGCTATTGCTTGATTATCTCTGCGTACATATCAATGTTATTAAATTCCTTTTTTATACTATTCAATTCATATCCTTATTGTGATTAGTTTACTCCTGCGCGCTTGTTAGCTTTTATTAATTTCCATGATTTCAAGTTGTTAAAATTTCATATCCTGCTACTAGACTTTATAATTATTTACATGAAATTGATGCTTGGAACCTACATGAGTACCCCTCACTGATGGACATTGTATTATTTTCTTAATGCAATGTCCGTCAGGTACTGAGGGCAGTTTTGCAGATCCTAGGTCCAGCGTAGCGTGATCCACTAGGGGCAGGACTCTTCCAGGAAACCAGTTTTATGTTTCAGCTCCATGTAGTGTCTGTTGTATCTTCTTAATGTGGTCTGTGTTGTACGGGCCATAAGGTCCCCTCTTCATTTCTTTTATTATTGTAATATATTTTTGAGACGTTGGGAGTGTAATAACATTATTGATTATTTGTGTTGTTTTGAGGATGCATGCAAGGACCTGCGAGTTATCTCCATACGCTTAGTGTGCTTAGGCCAAGGTGGTACGAAAGAAAAAGTTCTGCCTCTTTGTCTTAAGCATACTGCAGCCCCGCTTGCGCCCCCGCTCCCAAAAAAACCGGGAAGCGGGGCGTGACAGGGTTTTTGGTGGCACATGCAGGTCGTGCAAAATACTCTAAAAACAGCATAGATAAGATTACAATCTTGATTCTCAATTCGTGGATTCCTTATCCCTGTCTAGTTCATTAGAAAATCCTAGTTCTAAGATTCCTAATCTTTAGTTGACCCAAGGAGTTCTCCCTTGATCATTAAGCCATCTTCGACATTATATTCCTATGTCGACGAGCATATCCTGCATTGTTGATTCACTAGTTAATTTCCTCGTCGTATTCACCTTTCGATTATCATCATCATCGATTCACGTGCTTCTAACCAAAACGGCAAGGTCATCATATTTCCACTCCCTGAATCCTCCCCGTCATTGCACATTCTGAAAACTCATTTGATTCATGCTGTCATTACACCTCTCTTTTGGTTTTATTAAATTCCGAGGACGAAATTTTTATAAGGTGGGTAGGATGTGACGGCCCGTATATGTCTCTACACGTAATTTCATGTTTCTATTATTAAAATACCAATTCCTAACTACTAATTACTTTTACCAACCATTTTTATCTATTACTAGTTATTTTTATGACTTCCATTTCTACCTTTTACTAATCACTTTTATAAATTACTAATTACATTTAGTAATTACTTTTACCATTTACTATATAACCTTTACTAATTACTTTTTTATATTTACTGACTACTTTTAACTAATTTGCTTTACTAATTACCATGTACTTTTACTAATTAACTTCACCTTGTTATGAATCATCATCTGGGGGAGGAACCCCCAGCTCTTTATTTATAGCATATAGAGGAGCGTACATAAATAGGATACAGAAGATATGGGCCTATCCATAAGATATCCGTGATCCTAACCAACTCTGGTATTATCCATTCACAACACTCCCCCTTATCCAGCCATAAATGTGGACTCTGCTCATGAATACTACAGGATTCTGAGCGTAGTAGGAGTCTCACTTGGGGTGGATACTTCAGGATCCTGAGTTGGTGATGTTTGCCTCGTTAAAGCCTTTAGCTATGGAAAACCATGTGGGAGAAACCATTGTTAAGGAAAAAGAGTACTAACGCTCTCTAACTCCCCCTGATTTGTACATGCGACTTTGCTCATGAACACTTCGGGATTCTGAGCGTCACAAAGGGGTGGATACTTTAGGATCCAGAGTTGATATGATTTGTCTCGTTAAAACCTTTGGCTATGGAAAACCCTGTGAGAAAAACCATAGCTAAGGGAAAAGAGTACAAATTCCCTCAACTCCCCCTGATCTGTAACAGCCCTTAGGCTTTCAGATCTCTTAGGCTTATCTCATCACTCCTATTTACAATATTCTAAAAATATACACAGATTACAAATATTATCACCATTAAACAGCTGCTGAATCCAGAAACTCTGGAGAGGTGTGCTAACTTTCGTCGCCTCTGATGTGGTCTTCAGACTATGTGGTCAGCTCCACAGTATCAGCCTCTATCCCAGTCGTCACTAGGATGTGATGCACTACCAGGCGCCCTGAAATACACCATTGGTGTGGTGAGGATCTCGAAATGATAGGATGATGTTGCCTTCATAATTTGCTTTGCAGATCTGCAGTAGATGGCCATCCCACTGTGGGTACCCAGTCTGTGATTTCTCAGTATAGGGATCGGACCTGTAACCTGTATTTGCATAAACTTAGAGGATGATACTTTATGATGTAAGACCAAATCTTTCGACCCTTGTAGGAAGCGCAGAAGGCTTAACTCCAGTCTAATGGCCCTTTTAGGTGCCAACTATCTCTGGCTAATGAGTTTACTGCAACTGCTATATCGGGACGCATGCAGTTAGCCAGAAGTGCCTGATTGCACTTAGATAAGGGACTTTAGGACCAATTATATCCTCGCCCTCTTCCAGCGATCGGAAGGGGTCTTTTTTACATCCATAGAGTGTACTACCATAAGTGTACTTTAGATGACAATGGTCCTTTTAATTTCTCCAACGCACTTTTGGGCGTATGTAACAGGATTTATTAAGATAATAAATCTGTGAGCCATGATTTAATTTATTTTTGCCTAGGTCTTTCATTTCATGTTTAATAGTCAGGCTTGAACAGATGTTTTGGTTTTCTCTTCAGGAGATCCGATGAGATTTTAGTTGTTTACAACTATAATCTCAAATCTCGTTCTCTGCTTTAATGCAAAGACAACTCTTACTAGGAATCATTGATTTGTCAAGTGATTCTCTTGGTTATACATTATTTATTATTTTTATTGTTTTTCTTCAATAGAATAGACGTCCCGAAGTCTATTCAGGCATTTAAGGAAATGTGGAATTTATCTTTACCAAGATATCCATAAAGGTATGCCGTCACAACACCCTATAACAGCATATCCAAAATTTCCTTTGCCAAATTGTAAGGTATTCGTATTTGATAACTTAGGGAATCTGATGCATCATTTATGAGTCATGCTCATTTTAATTTGTTCATTCAGCGAAAAATCCTTGAGCTATAGGTTATACCTTATAGCATAGGATTTTGTATTTATTTTTCTTATGTGTGCAATACTTATTTTACCCACAGGGTTGACACCTTTTGGTGTTTGGACTTCAGGTCTGAACATTTCACGTTTCATAAGTGACTCCAGCTTGTCTTTTATGGCCTCGTTCCACATTTGGCTAGTCTCAACGTTTGCATTTTAGCAACAGAGTATGGAACGATATTTTATACACATCATCGCTTTTGCGATGTATATGGCAATATGATACGTGAATACATTGTCGACAATTATGTTATTTTTGTCCAACACCTCCCCAGTACATACAACATTTACTTTCATTTCAGTTTTTCCTGGTAGTTCCTTTGCAGTGGATTCCAGAAAGGGTGAGGGTGTGGACATGAGCTCACTGTACTGTGGTAGTATTGTCTTAAGGTGTCCAGGTATTTTTCTTTTTCTTAAATTTCTGTCCATGTAGCCTAGTGGTCTGCCTCTTTTCTGTTGATGATCAGTCACTTCTGCTGCTGTTGGATTGCATCCATTCAAGGAGATGTCAATCCTGGCTAGAGTATTTGCAGCAGTGATGTGTGATCTGACAATCTTCTGGTTGTCAGAAAATGAGTCCGGTAATTGGTGAACAGTGTTCTATATGTGGAGGATCTTCAGGATCTCATCTTCACATTGTATTGTTACCGGATCATAGTGGGTCAAATTTTTTGTATCCCATGTTATAATTTGATTCGCACCAGATTTCCAGTATCTGGGTCCATTTTGGGGAAACTCGTCTCATCAAAATCACAGTCTTCAAGATGTGCCTTAAATGCCTCCCCCGTTTGAGGTTCTAGATATCTTATAATTGAGGGTGAGTCAAACCCTACATAGATATCTAGGCGACGTTGAGGACCCATTTTTGTCCTCTGTAGTGGTGCGATGGAGATTTAAACTGCACGACAGAAGATTCTCAAGTGAGAAATGTTTGGTGGCATTCCATATGCAAGTTGCATTGGAGACTCTGACCTCCAGAGGGTCTTATTTTCATTTACGATGCAGCATGCAGAATTTGCATGTCCCCATGCATCCACTGGCAATCGGGATATCATTAACAATGGACGTGCAACCCATTGGAGTCTATTTATCAGTGACTCTGCCAACCCATTTTGGGTATGAACATGCGGCACTTGATGTTCAATTTCTATTCCCGTTGCCTGGCAGTACTCTTGAAATGACCGGGAGGTAAATTCTCCAACATTAACCAGACTTATTTTCTTTATTTGATTGTCTGGAAAATGTGCCCGCAATATTATTATTTGTGCCAATAGCTTTGGAAAAGCTAAGTTGCGGGTCGATAGTAGACACACATGCGAATATTTTGAGGATACATTTATCAGTACCATAGAGTACCGGCATAGCCCACCAGGGGGTAGATTTGTCAACATCATTCTCCTTATTTTCTTTCGAGGAAGCGTGTAGATTCTTTTGTTAGATTTTAATAGAGATGGCCTTATAATTTGTTTTCCCTTATATCAAGGGATGCGAGGGAATTCTCACTTCTGAAGAATCTTCTGGTTCTTCAAGTCATACCCATAGGATAAGATACGGTGCATCATCACTGATCTAGGGTGGCCAAGTCTATCATGCCAAAGTAAAACCTTGGCTGATGTCCGGCACTTCAGGTGCTCCGTTAAATCCGCTTTCTGTCTCCGAATCTTTTTATGGTAGAGGCCTGTTGAAATGCTCTCAAAACGTTCAAGTATGGATTTTACTCCTTTTTCTTGAGACATTACATACAGTAATTTGTTTTTCATTTACATTTGCTGCTTTCAAATGGATTCCGTTGAAGCAGATGTCCTGAAACTTAGTAAGTTTCGGTTGAAATTCGGAGAGATTAGTGCATCCTTTATTTTTGTGTCATTTGGGAGCAACAGTGTTGCGTTCCCAGAACCTTCAATATGGCCCTGATATTGGGCTTTGTATTGAAGGATCGTATGTGTTTATTTATTATCTACCAATCAGTCATGAGAGCAATTCATCTATTAAAAGATGAATTATATTGGCACATTTTCATAGAAACATTTTCATTCAAAATCAAATTACATAACTCGAAAAGCTCTCATAACATGAAATGTTCTTAAAACAATTAGCTAAGATAAAAATAGAAGGCTAATCAAGCATGTCTTCATTTTCAAAGTCGCCAGCTGGAAACTTGACTGCAGCATCAGAGGTCACTAGATTTGTTTCAGCTTTATTTTTCTTGTTTTCTTTATACAAATCCTGGAGATGCCGCGGAGTTCGGCACAATCTGGACCAATGACCTTTTATACCACAGCTATGGCACTGGTCTTCCCATTCCCTCTTGGGTGGGGGTGCAACATTCTATTGTTGTCATTTTTGCGCCAAGTGAACTTTTGTCTTCCTTCATTTCTTTGTTGCTGGACTTGGCCCCTGGGCCTTTTGTTTTGTCCCCCTTTCTGTGGTCTTTCTTTTCGTTTATTGTCTCTCTTCTTTCTAGAAGAAGATGCATTGTGAGCTTCTGGGAGGGGGACAGTGCCAGTGGGCGCATGTTGTGAGTGTCAAGGAGAAGCTCTCTGTTTTGTTCAGCCATGAGTAAACATGACAGCAACTCAAAATACTTGGTGAACTTTCGTTCACGGTATTGCTGCATTAGTATCACATCTTTCTCATGAAAAGACGTGTACGTCTTTTCCAGCATGCGATCTTCTGAGACTTTTTCACCACACAACTTCAGGCATGAGGTGATGCTAAAAAGAGCTGAGTTGTACTCAGCTATGGACTTAAAGTCTTGCAGTCTCAGGTTCTCCCACTCATATCGTGCCCTTGGTAGTATAATATCTTTCTGATGTTTATACCTGTCCTCAAGGGCAATCCACAGCTCAAATGAATCTTCGACCGTAAGATATTTAGCCTTTAGGGTCTTGTCCACATGGCGGCGAATATAGATAATGGCTTGCACCTTTTCTATATCGCTTACATTTTCATTCTTAGTCACAGCAGAAATGAGGGACTTAGCCCTCAGATGGAACTTCACATCGATCTGCCAGCTCAGATAGTTTCTCCCTGATGCATCCAGCACTTCGAAATCGACACTTGCGATTTTAGCCATTTTATTTTGCAGAGCACAAATTTGCATGAATTAATAATTTAAACAATTAACATTTTCATGCAGAGGCAATTTTTATATGAAGAGCTAATTGCGTGGATCGGCCAATCCCACATAAATAAAAGTCCAAAGTCCATTACTGTCCATATTACACAAATGAAAGTTTTAAAAAAGAAATTACAACTTTAGAAACCCCGTGGGTCCCATTTAAGATCTTCAGCTTCAATTGTGGCCTCCGTCTCCAGGGAAAGTGGTCTTCAGTCTTGGACATTTATATTAATTCCTCACTCAATTTCTCTCAAAAGTAAAAGAAAAGTACAAGAAATAAAATGTGGGACTTAAACAACCGATCCAAATCGCAATTAGCCATCCATGCAAAAATTTGTGCTCATCAAACATTTTCATCAGACATTTTCATCAGACATTTTTATCACATGCATCATAGTCATTTATATTCATAGAAAGGATAAACGATTTAATTACTTAATAATTATTGGACCACTGGACAACGTCATACACCTAACTAACAGCAGAGCAGTCGCAGGATTTTCCTAATTATTAAGTTTTAATATTTGCACAACCAAACATAGTTTATCCACAGAAGAAGCCAAAAATAATGCGAAGCATATAGTTATGATCCTACAAAGGTATCATATAATGCAAGGGTTGTGCTAGTTGGGTTTATTCAAAAAGATTGAAAAAGAGCCCAAAATATAACATGTTCTTCGTGAAAAAGGAAGAAGTTTTCCTTTTAAATTATTCCTAATTGATCACCGAATGTCCCTAAATGTCCCCTAGTTTATCATGATTTTTCATGAATTTTTAGGCCCCCAAATACCCTTTTTAATCAATTTTCAGCCCAAAAAAGCCTTTTAAAGCTTATTTTAGCCCCCTTTTTTCGGGAAAAAAATGGCCTGCGGGCTTGAAGCCCGCAGTGTGGCTGCGGGTTTCAGGCCTGCAGTCTTAATATACCAATTTTTTTTTGAAAAATAGGCCTACGGGCCCGAGGCCCGCAAGGCTTAATTTTGTTTGTTTGTTTGTTTGTTATGTGGGCTTCAGGCCCAGTAGGACTAGGGTTTGAGGGGTGGCGGCTAGGGCTAGCCGCCGCCGCCCCTCGAACTACTGTCGCCGTGCGACGGCTAGGGGCAGGCGCCCCCCTCGCCGGAGGGGGGACACAAAACGCGGCGGCGGCCCCCTAGGGAGGTTTAACCGGCGGCGTCCCGAACGCCACCCCCCCTTCCGGGGGGATGATCCGATGGCCTGAGCGCCGCCCCCCTTGGGGGGGGGGGGGATACCGGTGGCCTGAGTTCCAACCCCCTTCGGGGGGGGGGGGGTGGCTCCCCCCTTTGGGGAGGAAACTCCGGGGGCCTGAGCGCGCCCCCCTGGGGGGGGGGGGGGGAACGGCGGCGCGCCCCTTTGGGGGGGAATTCCGGTGGTGGACAGAGCGTCTCCTCCCTTTGGGGGGAGGGGGAACGGTTGGCGCCGACGGCAACCGCCCTTGCTTCAGGTGGGGGAGCGCAGGGACGTGGGGGAGCGGCCGCCGGCAAGGCCACCAGTGGGGCTAGGTTAGGGTAAAAACCCTATTTTTTCTATTATTTACAGATTTTGAAAACATGTTAAAAACATGATTTTTGGGTGATTAGCCCAGATTCCACTTCGAACTTGCGAGATCTATGGAAAATACGATCATAAGTATGATAAAAACGACATTTTTAGCGAGATTTACCTCTATATCCGTCCTCCGGATATAGCGACGGTTGAACGAAGCCTACACGTATGACGACGCTCGTTTGGTGAAGCTTGACATCGCGCGCATGGATCTCCCGCCTTTCTTCGCTTTCGCAACGATCGATTTGTGTGGAAATTTTAATTAGAGGCTCGTGCTGATAACGTGTTATGAATCAACATCTGGGGAAGGAACCCCCAGCTCTTTATTTATAGCATTTAGAGGAGCGTACATAGATAGGAAATAGAAGATATGGGTCTATCCATAAGATAGCCGTGATCCTAACCAACTCTAGTATTATCCATTCACAACACACCCATAATTATCATCTTCACCTAATTTTAAACCTATTTAATTTATGGCAATTAATTTACACCTAACACAATTTAAGACATGTGCTATTTCACCTAAATTTCACCTAAAACACAACACATTAGCACCACACACACACACACACCCTTAATTTCATTCATAGAACTCTACACACTCACGCACACTTAATATACGAAGAGAGAGTGAAGAGACAAATCCATAGCCTACGTTTTTATCTCCCCCTTTCATTATACACAACACATACACATTGCACAGCCCCACCCAATTTAATAATCCATTTATTAAACGCTCCTCCCTACTCTCTGATCAAATGTTGCTCCTCTTCTTCTTCTAAGTATTAATATTGAAGCAAGAGGATGCACTCTCAACGCTCACCAACTTCATCTTCTGCTCAGCAGAGAACACACATCCTCAGCAAAGCCATCTCCATCTCATTTTTCCTCCATCAACACAACAACAATAATCAACATCATTATCATCTTCACCCTTGTTCTTCTCCTTCCTTCTTCTTGCCCTTTCTTTCCTCTCTCCCCTTCCACTCTCTCCCCTCCGACGGATTGCCGCCGTCACCAACGATCGCACGCCTCTACCTCCGCCCGTCGAGCCACCAGGAGCACCGCCGCCATCCCCTAGAACCCGCGGCGCCTCCCCCAATGAGCTCGCCATCGCGAGCTGTTGCCGCAGCTCCCGCCGCCTGCCATCCTGATCTACTCCGCGTCTAGCCCTTGCCGACCACCTCTCTCTCTCTCTACCCCAAACTCTGGCGATCATCCTCTGCCGTCGACCGCTCCGCCCTGCCTGCCAAATCATCGCGCCACGCCCAGATCTAGCCCCTTGCCTCCCTCCTCCAGCCGGCGACAACCTCAGCAGAACACCCAGCCCCTCGATCTCTTCTCTGACAAGCCTCTATTGTTCTGCCCCCTTCCGCGAGGGACCCGAGCACCTCAGAATTTTCCCAACCACCAACTGTTTGACGAAATGCCTCAATGTCAAAGATCGCCATCCTCTGCAGTTTCGTCACCATCTTCGTCATCCGTAGCACCATCTGCGTTGGTAGCCTCGACGGTGGTTTCCCCACCTCCGGCGAACAACACGAAGCCAGTCTTCTTCCTCCCTCCGTTTGCGCTTTGAGCGACGGCGAGCGACTCCGTTGAGAGCCACGTCGTGTTCACCGAGCAACCCAATCCCCGAGCTCACGTCCTTTCTCCCCCGCCCAAGCCTTGCGATAATAGGTTCCATGCATTTTAAATTAGTGAATTATTTGTGTCTAAATTAAATCGGCAACTGACATTGTTAATGCGACATTAAATGAATTACCCCACTTCCTCAATTAAGTTCCAGTCTCTCCAAAATTGAGGTATTAACAATGTCATTATGCTTGTTATAATTCATTTCCAATATAACTTTGTTTGTTAGTAATACTAATCTACATGCACTCTGAATAACAATTAGTTTAGTTTAATGTAATATTACATGTATATCAATTAGTCTTAACATGAACTAATCAGCAGGCATTGGATATCAATTTGGCATGGTTTAGTCTTAATGAGTTGGCCTAACAACAAATGTCCATGTGGTACATATCTATTAGCATATTAACCAACTTGTAAACCAAGTGAATATGATACATAGAAAGGGTCCTAAGTCACTTCGTGTAAATCTATAAGCATATGACTATTAATATGCATGTTAATAGATGGTTGCCTTTGCATCTAATATACAATCAAGATAATCACTTGACAAAGCAATGATTCCCACTAATGGTTGCCTTTGCATCTAAGCAAAGGACATGATTTGAGATCATAGTTGTAAACATCTTAAATCTCATTGGATCTCCTGAAGAGAAAACCGAAATATCTGTTCAAGCCTGACTATTAAACATGAAATGAAAGGCCTAGGCAAAAATAATTAAGTCATGGCTTACAGATTTATTATCTTAATAGAATCCTGTTACATACGCCCGGAAGTGCGTTGGAGAAATTACAAAGACCATTGTCATCCAAAGTACACCTATGATAGTACACTCTATGGATGTACTAAAAGACCACTTCCGATCGCTGGAAGAGGGGAGGATATAATTGGTTCTGAAGTCCCTTATCTAAGTGCAATCAGGCACTCCTGGCTAACTGCACGTGTCCCGATATAGCAGTTGCAGTAAACTCATTAGCCAGAGATAGTTAGGCACCTAAAAAGGGCCATTAGACCGGAGTTAAGCATCTTCTGCGCTTCCTCCAAGGGTCGAAAGATTTGGGCTTACATTATAAAGTATCATCCTCCAAGTTTATGCAAATGCAGGTTACAGGTCCGATCCCTATACTGAGAAATCACAGACTGGGTCTCCACAGTGGGATGGCCATCTACTGCAGATCTGCAAAGCAAATTATGAAGGTGACATCGTCCTATCATTCCGAGATCCTCACCATTCCAGAAACACACCAATAGTGTATTTGAGGGCGCCTGGTGGTACATCACATCCCAGTGACGTTGGGATAGAGGCTGGTCTTGTGGAGCTGACCATATAGTCTGAAGACAAGCTCACCATACTTTGAGGAGACCACATCAGAGGCGACGAAACTAAGCACACCTCTCCAGAGTTTTTGGACTCAGCAGCTGCTTAATGGTGGTGATATTTGTAATCTGTGTATATTTTCGGAATGTTGTAAATAGAAATGATGAGATGCGCCTACGAGATCTGAAAGCTTGAGTGCTTGTACAGATCAGGGAGAGTTAGAGACTGTTTGTACTCTTTTTCCTTAATTATGTATTTTCCCACAGGGTTTTTCATAGCTAAAGGTTTTAACGAGGCAAACATCATCAACTCAGGATCCTGAAGTATCCACCACATGTGAGACTCCTACTACACTCAGAATCCTGAAGTATTCATGAGAAGAGTCCACACCTATGGCTGGATAAGGGGGAGTGTTGTGAATGGATATGTTGATGAGTTAGTTAGGATTGGGTCTTATCTTATAGATAAGACCGTATCTATTATATCTAATCTTTGCACGCTCATCCTCCTGCTATAAATAATGAGCTGGGGGTTCCTCCCCCAGATGATGATTCATAAAAATAAAATATTATTATTTTAATATTAAAATACCATTTATCACATATGACTCCGAAAAATTCCAGAAAAATGCAACATATTCGTATCGTCGCGAGGTTCATGAAAATGAAGGCCATTTTAAGATTTAAGTTACAAAAATAGAAAAAAATCATTTACGAATTTTGAACTCGATTGAAATCGTTTTCGTTACAGAAAAACGTGCACAACGAAAACAGTCAGTTACACCACTTGTTGTCGTGGTGTCACCGCCCCCGTATATATCTATTATATAATTAAAGGATGTTATTGAATGTGTTTGGTGACTATGACAAAATGGTGGGTAAAAGACTGCTAGGATTAAATCTTGATAAATTAATTGTTTGGATGAGAGTTAGTGAAAACTGGGGGACTCTAAAATTTTAGGTGAAACTAAATTTGCAGGGAGCTAAATTTTGGAGAACTAAAGTTTTAAATATTGGGAGAACTAAATCTGGATGGAATTAGATTTTGCGCGAACTAAAATTTTTAGGGAACTAAATGTTAATTGAAAATTTTGGAGGGAATTAAATCTGGAGGGAACTAAACATTGAGGAACTAAATTCTTTGGGGAGAACTAAATTTTAGTTTGAATGTGGTCAAATTTTTGTGTGGAAGTGGTAAATATTTTGAAGGTGCCTCCAAATTTTTTGAAGTAGATTTTGAAAAGGCTGCAATTTTTTTGGGATAGATTTTGAATGAGTTAAAATTTTTTAAGGAAGATTTTGAATAACATGTGACCTATATGTCATGACTAGTATATATCTATTATATAATTGATGTATGTTTTGAATTGGGTTGCTGACTAGGACAGAAGGGTGTGTAAATTGACAATTGTGAGTAAATCTTGAGAAATCAATGGTTAGATTTAGCATCTGTAAAAATTTAAGGGAACCTAAAATTCGTGGGGGCGGGAGAGACTTGGGGGAACCCTAAAATTTTGGGAGAAACTAAATATGGAGTGAACTAATTTGATAGAACTAAAAGTTTAAATTTGAGTGAAACAAAATTCTCTAGGGCAACTACATTTTAATTTAAATTTTTTGGAGAACTAAATCTAGTGAAAAATAAAATTCTAGTTTTTGGTGGGAACTAAACTTTGGGGGAACTAAACTTTGGGGGAACTTAAATTTTTGGGTTACTAAATTTTTCGGGGTGAACTAAATTTTAGTTTGAATGTGGTTTAACTTTTTTGTTGAACGTGAATATTTCGAAGTGGCTGTAAATTTTTCTTAGAGTGATTTTGAAGAGACTGTAAATTTTTCGGAGAAATATTTTAAATCCGTCGTGACCTATGGTTGCAAGTTATAATGTGTTGGTAAAAAAGTTCATATTTTACATTAACCAATTGCGCATGTTTTACATAAACCGTGGTCTACAACTGTGCGAGCCTGGCTTGGACCATAAGATAGATACAATGTCAAACTCTTTCTATTGCATGTTTTATGATGAATCTATTATACAAATGAGGGATGTCCATCTAAGATTGTTTCAGTCACAAGCTGACTATGACAAGCTGACTGGGTCAAACCTTGGTGGGTCCCAGTGTGGTGGGGGGGTTTGGATGTGGGTTTGGGGTTGGGTTTTGGATGGTTTTCCCACTTTGGTCCATGCATTTTCTCTTTCTGCCTTCCCCCCAACACTTTTTTCGCTTTAACCCCTTTACCCACCATGATACCAACACACGCACACACTATTCTCACTTCTTTTCAGGTGCATGAGTGCACCACATCTTGTACGTGATTTTTTTTACGCCGTGCACTGTGCACAGATTATTTCTAGTGATTTATCAAACCGAACACATACAACACATTGAATTCTGTCCTAAAAAAATAAAGCAATGAGCAGTTTGACCCCACATGAATACAGTACTTTTCAATTTTATGTTCAAAAAACAATTCTGTATCCATTAAAAAAAGGGAAATGTTGTGAATGGATAATACAAAGTTGGTTAGTCGATTGGGATCACTGCTTATCTTATAGATAAGACCGTATCTATTGTACCTTATCTATATACGCTCCTCTATATGCTATAAATAAAGAGCTGGGGGTTCCTCCCCCAGATGTTGATTCATAACACGTTATCAGCACGAGCCTTAAAAAAATATTCCACACAAAATCGATCGTTGCGAAAGCGAAGAAAGGCGAGAGATCCACGCGCGCAGCGTCAAGCTTCGTCAAACGAGCGTCATCATCCACGTAGGCTTCGTTCAATCGTCGCAATATCCGGAGGACGGATATAGAGGTAAAACTCGCTAAAATGTCGTTTTATCATACGTATGATGGTATTCTCCATAGATCTCGCAAGATCGAAGTGGAATTAGGGCTAATCATCCAAAAAGATCATGTTTTAACATATTTTAATCTAAAAATAACCGGGAAATAGAGGTTTTAACCTAGCCTTGCCGGCGGCCTTGCCGCCAGCCCCCCTACCCCCCTTCCTGCGCGTTGACGTTGGGGCATCTCCCGCTCGCCCCCCCGAAGGGGGGCGCCGTCGTTCCCCCCGAAGGGGGGCCGGCGATTGTCGCCGCAGACCGTCCCCCTGAAGGGGGCGTCGCCGTTAGTCGAACCCCCCGAAAGGGGGGCGGCTGTCGCCGTAAGTCAAACCCCCTCGAAGGCGGGGCGGCCGTCGCCGTAAGTCGAACCCCCCGAAAGGGGTGCGGCCCCCGCCGAGATCGAAAACCCCATGAAGGGGGGTGTGGCCCCCGCCGAGATCGAAAACCCCCCGAAGGGGGGTGCGGCCCCGCCGCAGTCGACCCCCCCGAAGGGGGGGTGGACCCGCCACAGTCGAACCCCCCCCGCTCCAACGAAGGGGGGCGCCTGCCCCTTGTCGCCGCTCGGCGGCAACACTTTGAGGGGCGGCGGCGGCTAACCCTAGCCGTCGCCCCTCAGCCCTATTTCTTCTGGGCCCGAAGCCCAGACAAAAAAAAACAAATCACAGCATTGCGGGCCTGAAGCCCATAGGCAAACTGCGGGCCTCCGACACACATGCCAAATATTCCAAAAAAAGTTACTGACTGCGGGCCTGAAGCCCGCAGCCAAACTGCGGGCCTCTGGCCCGCAGGCCCAATATTCCAAAAAAAAGTTACTGACTGCGGGCCTGAAGCCCGCAGCCAAACTGCGGGCTATAAATGAGAAAAGGGGGAGGGCTAAAAATAAGCTTTATGTTATGAATGAGGGAGGCCTTTGGCCTCCCCTCCTTCATTACCCACTCTCATTAGTCCCCATTACTATGAGTAATGGGGACTCTTGGTCTCCTTGAGGCCTTTCATCTCCCTTCCATGATTTAATTTATAGAGAACCATGGCCTATGGCCATGGTTACTCATTCCATTTCTAAGAACCTAAGTCTCTATTTCTCCTCTAGTTTGATTATCCTATAACACGTTATCATCACGTGTTCTCCTCTTGAGCACAAATTTTTCAACAAAATTTTCATCCCCTATGCGAAAGAAATCTATAGTTGCTGCGGCGATGAATCTATTGGTTGCAGCGTTGCGGCATCCTCAAAGCGTTCAGGAGCTCGGATTTTTATCTACGGTTCTAATCTACGGTCCTCCCTAGATCATCGATCTAGAGGTAAAATTCTATTTTCCGTAGGTTACAATACATGAAAATTTTTACATTGTTAAAATACACGTAAAAATTAAAAAAAAAAGCCCTAGCCTACTCTCCCGCGCCGCCGTCCCCCCCGTCGGGGGCTCTTTGTCGCTGCGCCTTCCCCCGTTGCCGCGCCGCCACCCCGTTGCCGCGCCGCCCCCCGTCGGGGGGGGGCCTCCGTTGCCGCGCCGCCACCCCCCCCGTCGGGGGGGGGGATCTGCCGCCGCCCCCCAGTCGGGGGCCCTCTGTATCGGCGCACCCCCCCGACGGGGGGGGGGGGGGTGATCTGCCGCCGCCCCCCCAGTCGGGGGGCCCTCTGTATCGGCGCACCCCCCGACGTGGGGGCTGATCTGTCGTAGCGCACCCCATCGTC
The DNA here is from genome assembly GCA_030789695.1 of Scilla litardierei. Taxonomy (NCBI): domain Eukaryota; kingdom Viridiplantae; phylum Streptophyta; class Magnoliopsida; order Asparagales; family Asparagaceae; genus Scilla; species Scilla litardierei. The sequence continues at coordinate 53,175 of JAULAV010007328.1, forward strand.
GGGGGGTTGATCTACCGCCACCCCCCGTCGGGGGGCCTCTGTATCGGCGCACCCCCCCGACGGGGGGGGGGGGGGGGGGGGGGGGGGGGGGGGGGGGCTTATCTGTCGCAGCGGACCCCCCCGACGGGGGAGGCCCGATCCGCCGCCCCCAGTCGGGGGGGGGGGCCTCTGTCGCCGATCCTCTGCCCACCCATTCGGGGGGGGGGGGGGGGGGGGGGGGGGGGGGCTCTGTCGCAGATCCGTCGCCTCCCCAGCGGGGGAGGCCTCTGTCGCCGCGCCGCCCCCCCCGACGGGGGCCGTCCGATCGAGCCCACCCACGCCCCCCCCCGTCGGGGGGGGGTTCTTCCGTAACACTGCCCCCCTCGACAGAGGGGGCCGGCCTATTATCCCCCCAGCAGGGGGGGTCTACGGTTGCGAAGCCCCCCTCTGATAGGGGGGTCTGATTGGTTGACTGGCGGATACTGGCAGGAAAGGGGGACTTCTGTCCACCGGCGAAACCCGAAAAAAAAATAAAAATAATTAACATATGGGTTAGAATTTGAGGAGACAGATTTAGGGATTTTCTGGTGTTCCCCAACCTAAAGTAGGCTAAATTTAATTAAAATTGATAGTTGGGCCAGAAGCCCATTTGTGAGTATCAATAACACAAATATTTTAATTGGGCCTACAGCCCTTATTACCTAACGGTAAAAATTATATTTAGCCTACTAAATAATTTCCTGAAGCCAATTCTTTAACGGGACTCTCCCCTGAGTAAAATCAAAAATAATCTCTATATTCCTTGTTGACCAATTATTTTATACATCCCTCTTGCATATTATAATCTATGTTTTACTAGGACTCTATTTTTCAAAATATAACTATCTCAAAGATCCTGAGACCGCTCTGCCGTTAGTCAACTAACCTAACGGTGTATGACGTTTCCACGTGGTCTACGAGATAATTATATTTTCTAGTTTCCTTTACAAATATGTTTTGCTTGAGATATATGCGTGGTTGTTCATTTTTATGCCAGTAGCATATTTAGAACTGCGTGGATGTTTAAATAAGTAAAAATGTGTTTTTCGGGATCGGCCATTGTATACCTATTTACATTCCTGCACTTTTATTTTTCTTTTGAGAGAATTTGTAAGTGAGGAAATTTGTATTAAAAGCCAAAGCTTGGTGCAACAACATATGAAACGGAGATATAGGGACCCAGTTTGGGTTTCCAAAGTTGTATTTTTCTTTTTCTCTTATGGACTGTAAACGAACTTTGGACTGTGTACTATTTTGGGTATCTGGCCGATCCCCGCATTTTTACTTGTTTATTTCTTTGTGCATGAATATTTGAATTTTAATTAATTCATGCTCATTTTAAATTACGTAGATAAATGGCAAAATTGGCAAGCGTCGATTTCGAAGTCCTTGATTCTGCAGGGACAAATTACCTGAGTTGGCGAGTGGACCTGAAGTTCCACTTGCGTTTGATGGCCCTCCTTGGGTCCATTTTGGCTCCTTCCTCGGCCCCAGCAGCGACCGAAGCTTCTGCTACATCTAACAGCAGCCCTACAACCACTGTATCCGATGTAGATAAGGCGAAAGCCATAATCTACATTAGGAAACATATAGATCGGACCTTGAAGGCGGAATACTTAACGGTTGAGGACCCAAAGGACCTATGGACAGCGCTGGAAGCACGGTATAACATCAAATTGATGTTATATTACCCCGTGCCAGTTATGAGTGGGAAAACCTCAGACTTCAGGACTATAAGTCCGTCGCTGAGTATAATTCTGCACTTCATAACATCACCTCACGCATGAAGTTGTGCGGTGAAGAAGTGACAGAACAACGCATGTTGGAAAAAACATTTACCTCGTTTCACGAGAAAGATGCAATCCTCATGCAACAGTATCGTGAACGCAACTTCACAAAATTCTCTGATCTGATCTCATGCCTACTTAGGGCAGAGCAAAATCGAGATTTACTGCTTGCAACTCATAACTTGCGTCCAGCTGGCACTGCCCCAATCCCTGAAGCCCACCATGTTTCTCCCCAGAAGTGGAAAAACAAGAGGTGCAGCTCCCCAGACAAACAAAAACAATAAAGGGAAAAGAAACTTCACTTTGAAGAGAAAGAACACCGAGCACGTTTCACTTCCAAAGAAGACATGGGAGGACAAATGCCATAGATGCGGCATGACTGGCCATTGGTCCAGAAACTGCCGCACTCCTCGCCACCTACAGGATTTATACCAGGCGAGCCAGAAGTCTCGACCTGAGACAAACTTGGCTGGTGTACTGCCGCCAACTGTCTTTACTGCTAAAGGCTTCGAGAACGACGACCTGCTCGATTGAGCACTATCTTTTATCTATGCATTTAGAATTCGATGTATCTTCATCTTTATTTTGCTTTAGTACGATCTTTTATTTTCGAATGTTATCTACATTTTCGCTCAAATAAAATTTCGTTTTTGCTTATATAGATGATGTCTGAGTGCCTAGTGGACAGTGCCTCGACGCACACAATCCTTCACGACCATTGCTATTTTAATAGCGTAAACAAATATGACGGTCCAGTTATCACAATTTCAGGACTGTCCCAAATAATCGAAGGAACTGGTGAAGCAATTATATTGCTACCAAATAACACAAGACTTCAAATAAATAATGCATTATTCTCTCCTAAATCAAATAGGAATCTCGTAAGTTTCAAGGATTTCCGTTTAAACGGATATCACTTAGAGACCAGAGATGAAAATAAGGTTGAATATCTAATTGTAACTCGCCAAAAAGATGACCAGAAGATCATCTGCGAGCGATTCAAGGGACTCCCGTCGGATCTCTACCAAACATACATTCAACCAGTAGAAGCCAATATGATTGAGCACCAGACGTGCCAATCACTGCCAGAGTTCCAACTCTGGCACAATAGACTTGGTCACCCTGGAACAGCAATGATGCGCCGCATCATCACTGAATCCCGTGGACACAAATTGAAGAACCTGAAGATTCTTCAAAAGGGTGAATTTCCATGTCTCTCTTGTTTCAAGGGAAAAATAATAACGAGACCATCCCTCCTGAAAGTGGGATTAGAGTCTCCTGGTTTCCTTGAGAGAATACATGGCGACATTTGCGGGCCTATTCACCCCGCAAGTGGCCCGTTTCGGTACTTCATGGTACTGATTGATGCATCAACCAAATGGTCTTATGTGTGCCTCTTGTCCACCCGCAACCTAGCTTTTCCAAAGCTATTGGCACAAATAATAAGGTTGCGTGCTCATTTCTCCGATAACCATATCAAGAAACTACGTCTTGATAATGCGGGAGAATTTACTTCACAAGTCTTCGAAGACTATTACCGGGCAACGGGTATTGAAGTTGAACATCCGGTAGCACATGTTCACACCCAAAACGGATTAGCTGAGTCTCTTATAAAGAGACTCCAATGGATTGCACATCCATTGCTTATGCAATCCCAGTTGCCTGTGGATGCTTGGGGGCATGCTATTTTACATGCCGCATCACTTATTAGGATAAGACCCTCTGGAGGTCACACTTTATCCACGATGCAACTAGCATACGGCGCACCACCGGATATCTCTCATTTGAGAGTGTTTGGTTGTGCGGTATATGTCCCAATAGCACCACCTCAGAGGACCAAAATGGGTCCTCAGCGTCGTCTAGGTATATATATTGGGTTTGATTCACCCTCTATTATTAGATACCTTGAACCCCTGACGGGTGACGCATTCAAGGCACATTTTACTGACTGTGAATTTAATGAGAAAATTTTTCCAAAACTGGGCACACAGTCTAAGAAGCCAGAAGCTTCTGAGACCATCAGTTGGGACCAGAAGTCTTTGTCCCTTTACGATCCGCGTACTAATCTGTGTGAAGATGAGATCCTGAAGATCCTTCACATCCAGAATACAGTACATCTATTACCGGATAAATTCACAGACAACCTGAAGATTGTCCGTTCACACGTCCTTGCTGCCAATACGCCAGCTAGGATTGACATCCCCATAGATGGATGCAACCCACCGGCAGCAGATTTGGCTGTACCTCAAATGAAAAGAGGACGCCTACCAGGTTCAAAAGATAAAGTTCCTCGAAAGAGGAAGACTCCTGGTGATACTAAGAATATCCCTCCACAGGATGCTGAGCTCAGACCAGCTACTTCTCCCCTCCTGATTTCCCTAGCAGAGGAAACAATAGGAGAAACATCATTAAATTTTGTACGTACTGGAGAAGCACTGGACAGAAATAGCATAGTCGACGACGACGATTTTGCGTTCGATATTACCGTTCACGTTACTGAATATGACGATGATGTCAAACCATGATCTTTAGCGGAATGTAAACGCAGAGATGATTGGCCAAAGTGGGACGAGGCAATAAGAGTAGAGCTGGACTCACTCTTGAAACGCAAAGTCTTTAGACCAGTAGTCCAAACACCACTAGGTGTAAAACCTGTGGGATATAAGTGGGTTTTCATAAGAAAAAGAGATGAAAATAATGTGATCATTCGCTATAAGGCACGCCTTGTAGCCCATGGATTTTCCCAAAGACCGGGGATTGATTACGAAGATACATATTCTCCGGTCATGGATTCGATCACTTTCCGATTTTTAATAAGCCTAACTTCTCTGGAAAGCCTAGAAATGCAGCTCATGGACGTTGTGACTGCATATCTATATGGCGATATAGATAAAAATATCTATATGAGACTCCCTGATGGGTTTAATCTACACCAAGAGATGAAAGAGATACATCGGGACGTATTCTCTGTAAGGCTACATAGATCATTATATGGTCTAAAACAATCGGGAAAGATGTGGTATAACAGACTTAGTGACTTCCTTGCACAGCAAGGATTCACGAATAACGAAGTCTGCCCTTGTATCTTTATCGAAAGAACGGGAACATGATTCGTCATCATAGCTGTATATGTATATGACTTAAATCTCATAGGATCTCCTGCAGAGATCAAAGAGATATCTGAAAGCTTTAAACATACTTTTGAAATGAAAGACTTAGGCAAAACAAAGTATTGTCTTGGCTTACAGATAGAACACCTAAGAGGTGGAATCCTATTACACCAATCTAATTACACAAAGAAACTTCTACACAAGTTTCATATGGATAAATGGCATCCTTTAGGTACTCCTATGGTCGTAAGATCACTAGATGTACAAAAGGACCCCTTCCGGCCACTGGAAGAGGGGGAAGAGATACTGGGTCCTGAAGTACCCTACCTCAGTGCCATTGGAGCACTTCTATATCTGGCTAACTGTACGCGTCCCGATATAGCGTTTACAGTTAATCTTCTAGCCAGACACAGTGCAGCGCCCACAAAGTGCCACTGGAACGGAGTAAAGCATCTTCTGCGATACATTCAGGGTTCCATTGATCTTGGACTTTACTACCAGAGAGGTGCCTCCCCCAAATTGTTTGGTTATGCTGATGCAGGTTATCTCTCTGATCCGCACACGGCAAAATCCCAAACCGGTTTTGTTTTTACCTACGGAGGTACTGCTATCTCCTGGAGATCGGTGAAGCAAACCACAACAGCTACATCATCCAACCATTCAAAGCTCATTACGATCCACGAAGCAAGCAGAGAGTGTTATTGGCTACGATCCGTTGTCCAACACATTCTTCAATCTACTGGCCTGAAGACCGGTGATTTGGAGCCTACCGTTCTGTTTGAAGATAACGCTGCATGCATTGCTCAACTTCAAAAAGGCTACATCAAGGGCGACAGGACGAAGCACATATCTCCCAAGTTTTTCTGGACACATGATCTATAGGAGGACAAGCAGATCGAAGTTCAGCAGATACAGTCCTGCAATAACTTAGCTGGTCTTTTTACTAAGTCTTTACCCAAATGTATTTTTGTAAAACTTGTAAAGAACATTGGCATGCGAAAACTGAAAGACCTGCAAGCCTGAAGCTTGTACGGATCAGGGGGAGTAACCTATGGGTTGCACTCTTTTCCCTTAAGCTGTTGGGTTTTTTCCCACTGGGTTTTCCACAGCTAAGGTTTTAACGAGGCAAACACTCTTACTCTGGATCCAGAAGTATCCACCCCTCTTTGCCTCAAATGCTGAGACCAAAGTGATGAATGGGTAAGGGGGAGTGTTATGAATGAGGGAGGCCTTTGGCCTCCCCTCCTTCATTACCCACTCTCATTAGTCCCCATTACTATGAGTAATGAGGGCTCTTGGTCTCCTTGAGGCCTTTCATCTCCCTTCCCTGATTTAATATATAGAGAACCATGGCCTATGGCCATGGTTACTCATTCCATTTCTAAGAACCTAAGTCTCTATTTCTCCTCTAGTTTGATTATCCTATAACACTTTAAAGGCTTTTTGGGCTAAAAATTGATTTAAAAAGGGCATTTGGGGGCCTAAAAATTCATGAAAAATAATGATAAATTATGGGGCTATAATGGGACTTTTGGGGACATTTGGGGATAAATTGGGGATGATTTAAAAATAAAAATTTCTTCCTTTTATGAAGAACATGTCAAATATTGGGCTCTTTTTCAATCTTTTTGAATAAACCCAACTAGCACAACCCTTGCATTATATGATACCTTTGTAGGATCATAACTATATGCTTCACATCATTTTTGGCTTATTTTGTGGATAAAGTATGTTTGGTTGTGCAAATATTAAAAATTAAAAATTAGGAAGATCCTGCGACCGCTCTGCCGTTAGTCAGCTAACCTAACGGTGTATGATGTTACCCAGTGGTCCAATAATTATTAAGTAATTAAATCGTTTATCCTTTCTGTGACTATAAATGCCTGTGATGCTTGTGATGAAAATGTATGATGAAAATGTGTGATAAAATGTTTGATGAGCACAAATTTTTGCATGTATGGCTAATTGCGGTTTTGGATCGGCAGTTTAAGTCCCATATTTTATTTCATGCACTTTTCTTTTACTTTTGAGAGAAATTGTAGTGAGAAATTTATGTAAATGTCCAAGACCGAAGACCACTTTTCATGGAGACAGAGGCCACAATTGAAGTTGAAGATCTTATATGGGACCCACGGGGTTTCCAAAGTTGTAATTTCTTTTTTAAAGCTCTCATTTGTGTAATATGGACTGTAATGGATTTTGGACTTTTTTATTTATGTGGGACTGGCCGATCCACACAATTATCTCTTCATATAAAAATTGCCTCCGCATGAAAATATTTATTGTTTAAATTATTAATTCTTGCAAATTTGTGCTCTACTAGATAAAATGGCTAAAATCGCAAGTGTCGATTTCGAAGTGCTGGATGCATCAGGAAGACACTATCTGAGCTGGCAGCTCGACGTGAAGTTTCATCTGTGGGCTAAGTCTCTCATTTCTGCTGTGACTAATAATGAAAATGTAAGCGATATAGAAAAGGCGCGAGCCATTATCTATATTCACCGCCATCTGGACATGACCCTAAAGGCTGAATACTTTACGGTCGAAGATCTATTTGAGCTGTGGACTGCCCTTGAAGATATGTATAAACATCAGAAAGATGTTATACTACCAAGGGCACGATATGAGTGGGAGAACCCGAGACTGCAGGACTTTAAGTCCATAGCTGAGTACAACTCAGCTCTTTTTAGCATCACCTCACGCCTGAAGTTGTGTGGTAAAAAAATCTCAGAAGATCACATGCTGGAAAATACGTACACGTCTTTCCATGAGAAATATGTGATACTAATGCAGCAATACCGTGAACGAAAGTTCACCAAGTATTCTGAGCTGCTGTCATGTTTACTCATGGCTGAATAAAACAGAGAGCTTCTCCTCTCCACTCACAACATGCGCCCCTGGCACTGCCCCCTAACAGAAGCTCACAATGCATCTTCTTTTTTCAAAAAGAAGAGAGACAATAAACGAAAAGAAAGATCATGGAAAGGGGGACAGAACAAAAGGGCTAGGGGCCAAGTCCAGTAGCGAAGATATGAAAGTAAGCGGAAGTTCACCTGGCGCAGAAATGACAACAATAGAAATGATGCCCCCACCCAAGAGGGAATGGGAAGACCAGTGCCATAGCTATGGCATGAAAGGCCACTGGTCCAGAGTGTGCCGAACTCCGCAGCATCTCCAGGATTTGTATACAGAAAACAAGAAAAATAAAGCTGAAACAAACCTGGTGACCTCTGATGCTCCACTCAAGTTTACAGCTGACGACTTCGAAAATGAAGACCTGTTTGATTAGCCTTCTATTTTTATCTTAGCTACTTATTTTAAGAACATTTCATGTTATGAGAGCTTTTTGAATTCTGTAATTTGATTTTGAATGAAATGTTTCTCTGAAAACATGCCTATATAATTCATCTTTTAATAGATGAACTGCTCTCATAACTGATTAGTAGACAATAAATAAACACGTACGATCCTTCAATACAAAGTCCAATATCAGGGCCATATTGAAGGTTCTGGAAATGCAACATTGTTGCTCCCAAATGACACAAAAATAAAGGATGCACTAATCTCTCCGAATTCCAATCGAAACTTACTAAGTTTCAAGGACATCCGTTTTAACGGATTCCATTTGGAAACATCAAATGTAAATGAAAAACAAATTACTGTATGTAACGTCTCAAGAAAAAGGAGTAAAATCCATAATTGAACGTTTTGGGAGCTTTTCTATAGACCTCTACCATACAAAGATTCGGAGAGAGGAAGTGGATCTAACGGAGCACCTGAAGGGCCCGACATCAGCCAAGTTTTTACTTTGGCATGATAGACATGGCCACCCTAGATCAGTGATGATGCATCGCATCTATCTTATGGGTATGACTTGAAGAACCAGAAGATTCTTCAGAAGGGGGGAATTCCCTCGCATCCCTTGCTATAAGGGAAAACAAATTACAAGGCCATCTCTATTAAAATTTGACAAAAGAATCTCCACGCTTCCTCGAAAGAAAATAAGGAGATTGATGTGGACAAATCCACCCCCTTGTGGGCTACTTCGGTACTTTATTGTAATGATAATTGCATCCTCAAAATATTCGTATGTGTGTCTACTATCGACCCGCAACCTAGCTTTTCCAAAGCTATTGGCATAAATAATAATGTTGTGGGCACATTTTCCAGACAATCAAATAAGAAAATAAGTCTGGTTAATGTTAGGGAATTTACTTCCTGCTAATTTCAAGAATACTTCCAAGCAACGGGAATAGAAAATGAACATAAAGTGCCGCATGTTCATACCCAAAATGGGTCGGTAGAGTCACTGATAAATAGACTCCAATGGATTGCACGTCCATTGTTAATGAAATCCCGATTGCCTGTGGATGCATGGGGACATGTAAATTCTGCAAGCTGCATCGTAAATGAAAATAAAACCATTTGGATGTCAGAGTCTCCAATGCAACTTGCATATGGAATGCCACCGAACATTTTTCACTTGAGAATCTTCGGTCGCGCAGTTTAAATTCCCGTCGCATTACCATAGAGGACAAAAATGGGTCGTCAACGTCGCTTAGGTATTTATGTAGGGTTTTGACTCACTCTCAATTATAAGATACCTAGAACCCCAAACGGGGGACACATTTAATGCACATCTGAAGACTGTGATTTTGATGAGACGCGTTTTCCCAAAATTGGCCCAGATACTGGAAAATGGGTCGGCTCCCAGATATACACCCAGGAGTACGATTGTAGTTTTACCGCAAGCGCACGGTCAAGTGGCGAGCGGGTATCGAACACGAGGAGGTGGTGTTGGCTCCAATCTATCCTAGGTTGGCTCGACTACGAATGTTTTATTGGTGGAGATGGTTATGGAATGATATAATGGAAATGGTGGTGGATGTCGGTGTCGGTGATAAAGAAGTCGGATAAAGTATCGATTCAAATTTAATACAATAAAAGAGTCTAGAGCTAGGGAATCCCCACTACGGATCGTCATACATCATTGTAAATAGTGAATCTCAATATTACTAGGCTTGTGTTGAGGTGAACTAGTCGTAACTGAATAGAGAACCAAGCTCACGTTCTCGCGCTATTGCCGGTCTATAGCAACCCTAGGATAGGGCCCAATCTCTTGCAAACCCTAGCCTAAGCCGCTAGCATTAGGATCAACATCATCGTTCAATCGCCCCTCGAGCCCACTCTTGTGCAAACTCGAGTTACGATCTAGGTTGTGATAGTTCGTATTCGTCCAATCTCTTGCAAACGAATATGGGTATAGATTTATAATAAAAATCCTAGCTTTGGTCCAATCTCTTGCAAACCAAGTCTAGAGAATCTCGATTATAAACCTAAATCAAATATATAGGCATTCCCATCGATTAGAATCCAATCTCTTGCAAACCCCAATCGATGGAAATCCCTAGCTATCCATAATAAATCGATCACAACCTAACCTCCTAGCAATTCTAGCAATTTAGAAATTCATTCATCACAAATCTGAAATTAGATCCATAGGGTTCATCCCCATGCCCTAGAACAACAAATCTACTCAAGCATAGCAATAACGATATGAGAATCAATAAAAATCATTGCTTGCATATAAAAAGATAGAAAAAACAAAGATTCAAACAATAAGAACAAAATACTTAGCTTGATGAAGATCTTCAATCCAAAATACAAGCTTTTAGATCCAAGAGGGGGCCTAGGGCATGTCCTAACCTCTAAAAGAATCCCTAAGAAAACATGTTGGGAACCCCCTCTAATGGTGGCTACAAAACCCTTATATAGTCTCCAAAAACCCTAGCAAACAACCCTAGAAAACCCCTCAAATTCGTGCCCAAAAACAGCCCAAACCACAACTTAAAATCTGGGCCCAGGCCGCACCCGGCCGAGTGGAACATGTGACCCGGCCGAGTGGAAATTCCAGCACTGCAGCATCAACTTGCAGAAATTCCCCAGATTTCATCCGACCTCCGATTTGCACGTTCTTGGTGACGTTGGAATCTTCATGAAGTCTACTATCCATAAAAAATATGAGAAAAATACTTTGATTGCTGAAATGATAGCAGATTTCAAAAGAGTGGGAGGCTGTCTGAAAATCTGGGCGCTGCGTGTCCTCGGCATCACTCAGCCGAGCGACAAATGTCACTCGGCCGAGGGGCTTTTGGTACTCGGTCGAGTCGGAGCTCGTAGTCGAATGACGGATTACAGTAAGTCTGGTCTTTTGGATGCCGTCGTTCGTGTGCCACTCGGGCGAGTGGTGTCTCCATACTCGGACGAGTAGGATGTCGTCACTCGGCTGAGTGCACGCTAATCTTCAAGTAATTGCGTGTCCGATCTGGTCGACCGAGCGGGCTTCTTTGCTCGGCCGAGTGACTCCTTCACTCGGCCGAGTGGTATGCTGAAAATGCCCAATCTTCCTCATTTCGCTTCCTCGTCGCTCCTACGACGTTCTTTCTTCTTCCACTCGTCTTCTATTGCTGATAGGTCCTCAATAAGTCCATGATCGATGCTCCGTTACACGTGCAAGTCCTTTAAGCTCATTTTTGCTCCCAATTGCTATATTTCCTGAAATCTGACAAAAACAAGAAATAGTGAAAAGTAACACAATATCATCGAATAATCGTGAAAATCGCAATATGAGCAACCGAAATGGCATGCAAATATGCAGAAAAAGGTGTAAAATATGGACCGATCAAAATTCTGGCGCAAAGCAAATTATAACGTGGGATACAGAAAGCTTGACCCACTATGATCTGTTAACAGTACAATGTGAAGATGAGATCTTGAAGATCCTGCACATACAGAACACTGTTCACCAATTACCGGAATCATTTACTAACAACCAGAAGATTGTCAGATCACACATCCCTGCTGCAAATACTCCAGCTAGGATTGACATCCCTGAGAATGGATGCAATCCACCAGCAGCAGAAGTGGCTGCTCCTCAACAAAAAGAGGCAGACCACCAGGCTCCAAGGATGAAAATAAAAGAACAAAGAAAAATATCTGGAGACCTTAAGACAATACTACCACAGGACAATGAGCTCATGTCCACACCCTCACCCTTCCCAGGAATCCACTGCAGAGGAAATACCGGGAAAAACTGAAATTGAAAGTAAATGTTGTACGTACTGGGGAGGTGTTGGACAGAAAGGATATAATTGTTGACAATGTATTCACGTATCATATTGCCTTATACATCGCAAAAGCGATGATGTTTATAAAATATCGTTCCATATTCCGTTGCTAAAATGCAAACGCAGAGATTGGCCAAATGTGTAACGAGGCAATAAAAGATGAGCTGGACTCACTTACGAAACATGAAATGTCCTGACCTGAAGTCCAGACACCAAAAGGTGTCAAACCTGTGGGTAAAATAAGTATTGCACACATAAGAAAAAATAAATATAAAATCGTATGCTATAAGGTACAACCTATATCTCAAGGAAAATTTCGCTGAAACTAGGGATTGAACAAATTAAAATGAGCATGACTCAAAAATGATGCATCAGATTCCATAAGTTATCAGATGCGAATACCTTGCGATTTGACAAAGGAAATTTTGGATATGCTGTTATTGGATGTTGTGACAGCATACCTTTGTGGATATCTTGGTAAAGATAAATTCCACATTTCCTTAAATGCCTGAATAGACTTCGAGACGTCTATTCTATTAAAGAAAAACAATAAGAATAATAAATAATGTACAACCAAGAGAATCACTTAACAAAGCAATGATTCCTACTGAGGGTTGTCTTTGCATCTGATCAAAGGACATAATTTGAGATCATAGTTGTAAACAACTTAAATCTCATCTGATCTCCTGAAGAGAAAACTGAAATATCTGTTCAAGCCTGACTATTAAACATGAAATGAAAGACCTAGGCAAAAATATATTAAGTCATGGCTCACAGATTTATTATCTTAATAGAACCCTGTTACATACACCCAGAAGTGTGTTGAAGAAATTAAATGGACCATTGTCATCCAAAATACACCTGTGGTAGTACACTCTATGGATGTACAAAAAGACTCCTTTCGATCGCTGGAAGAGGGGGAGGATATAATTGGTCCTAAAGTCCCTTATCTAAGTGCAATCAGGCACTCCTGGCTAACTGCATGCGTCTCGATTAGCAGTTGCAGTAAACTCATTAGCCAGTGATAATTAGGCACCTAAAAAGGGCCATTAGACCAGAGTTGAGCATCTTCTGTGCTTCCTCCAAGGGTCGAAAGATTTGGGCTTACTTTATAAAGTATCATCCTCCATGTTTATGCAAATGCAGGTTAACAAGTCTGATCCCTATACCGAGAAATCACAAACTGGGTACCCACAGTGGGATGGCCATATACTGCAGATCTGCAAAGCAAATTATGAAGGCAACATCATCCTATCATTTCGAGATCCTTACCACCCAATGGTGTATTTGAGGGTGCCTGGTGGTACATCACATCCCAGTGACGATTGGGATAGAGGCTGGTATTGTGGAGCTGACCACATAATCTGAAGACCACATTAGAGGCGACGAAACTTAGCACACCTCTCCAGAGTTTCTGGATTCAGCAGCGCATCTGCTTAATGGTGATATTATTTGTAATCTGTGTATATCTGACCGGCGCCCCGTTTACGGTTTGGGCGCGGTGTCGTTTTACCGCAAGTGCACGGTTAGTGTAGGGTGCGGGTATATCGAACTCAGGGAGGTGGATGGCTTGAATGGCTACTAGCCTCGCCTAGGTTGTGTGCTAGCTACGCGGATAATGTGGGTGGAAGTGTAGAAATAAAAGAAAGAAATAAAAAGACACGAAGTGAATCCCCGATAACACGGGCTAGAGCACTCATGACACTTGGCATTTGACTTGACCCAGGATGAGACATTGCCCCAAAAGGTGGTACCTAGCGTCCATGGCCCGATATTCCGGTCGGTGCCTAGTACGCTAGGCCTACTCGGTTCCGGACGGTGGGCATTCCTATGTCCATTAACACCTTCCGCAACTGGAAGCATTAAGGCCACAATGATAACTCCCAACACTTCGTCCAAGCCGTTCCCACGCGCGATGACTCGATGTCTACACTAGGGGTGTGAGCTGTGGCTAGGGAGTCAACCGCCAAGTTTATTCCCCATTGGCCCGATGGTCATAGGCGATCTTTCTCCCGTCAATGACAATGAAACACCCCCGCATAATGTTGAGTATTGGACTTCTCCCTACTTGGTGTTAATGATGAGAAAACATAAATACTTGTGACTAATCCTCTATTTTGTAGTTAATCCATTGCCTAAGCTTACTATGAAGATCATCTAGCAATGGATGACTCACAAACATGATTGAAGGCAAATGATATGAATTGGATGATCGTAGATTGATGATTGAAGCTCCGTAAAGACTTCAAGCTCATACGATGGAAAGAAGAGATTATTCGTCAATGTAATTTTTCGTTTATCTCTTCTAGTATGTAGCTTAGAAGTAGAACTATGATGGAGCACTCACACACATCTACTTTCGGTCATAGGACATCTCTAGACCTTTGTCCTTTGATCTCAATTCAATTCTCTTTTGTTTGTGCTAGGATTGTTCATAACAGCCGACTGCTTAACAGTTTACAGTCGCCTGTCTCAAAAACAGTCGACTGTGTTTTGTTCTACAGTCGCCTGTTATGCACAGACTATTACAATGCAGTTTTTGGGTCCTCTCTGATTATCTCGCACAGGCTACTGTTGAACGTTTATCAGGTGCCTGTCTTAGCGACAGTCGACTGTGAATGGTTCATCAGTCGCCTGTCTCTCCTTGCCCAAACTCTGTTTGATCCGATATCTACAGCCAGTCGACTTATGCTGTATATACAGTTGACTGTCTGTTAGATCAGTCGACTGTCTATGCTGCAACAGTCGCCTGTCTGTAAGTCTATTATTTGACTCAGCTCTCTGGAAATTTCTCCTGTCTGTGACAGTCGTCTGTTTAAGGATATACAGTCGCCTGTTCTGATTGACAGTCGACTGTGTTCCTTGCATCAGTCGTCTGTCCTGTATCTTGTGAGATTTCCAGTATTTTATCTAACTTACACTTCTCTCGGCCAGTCGCCTATCGAAGAATGTACAGTCGCCTGTTGGTTTTACAGACGACTGTCTTGGCTTCATCAGTCGACTGTCCACGTGGTAAGTTACCGTTATGAATTCTCACCTACACTTGCTGACTGTGCAACAGTCGACTGTCGCAAGTTCAGATTATATCCGTTGAGATTTTTCTCACGGATTTCGATTGGGTTTTTGTCGAAACTGTTTTGTGGATTTGAGAAAGCTATAAATAGAGCTTCTACTGTTTCATTGAAAGGTTACTCATTCATTGCAAAATCCTTCAAGCTTTCATTTCCAAAGATCAAAGCTTTCAAATCCAAAGCCCTAAGTATTTCCAAATCTTGTTCTCTTGCTCTCCAACCTAGAACCAAAGATTGATCTTCTAGGCATTTGGTGCAGTCAAGAGAAAGGGCTTTTCTCCTCTCTTCCAAGAGAGTTCTTCAACACACATCACACTTCTCCTTCAAGTTCTACTTCAAGGCATAGGTGATTGTAAGTGTTGCTTTCAGATTTCATAACTTCTTTATTTGAATTGTGCTCTCGGTTGTGAGAGTGGTTTTTGCTTGCTCACTGGTTGTGGGAGTCAAGGACATCGATTGTATTCGATTGCACTTGTAGGGTTGCTACAAGTGGGTTTCAAGGAAACCTCAAGTTAGGGTTCTAACTTGAGTATCCGGTGGTATCCGGGTGGTAGGGACGTAGGATTACCGGAAACAAGTCGGGAGTTGACTTGGGTAATCCGAACCCTTGAAACATAACTGTGTTTGCGTGTGTTTCTCTTTGGGTTGTTTTTCTATTCCGCACTATTTGTTGGATTGCATTTTATTTGGCGTAAATTCCTTTTAAATTTGCATAAACACTATTCAACCCCCCTTCTAGTGTTTTTCCCATAGATAGGGTTTTTACACATAACCCTATTGGCCAAATAGGTCGAATGTGATTTCTAGCAATACATCGAAGCGGATCTTGATTGGACAAGACACCGGACCCCAATCCCCAACACAACTAGTGTGTTGCCATACGAATTGGACTCAGAT
The DNA here is from genome assembly GCA_030789695.1 of Scilla litardierei. Classification (NCBI taxonomy): domain Eukaryota; kingdom Viridiplantae; phylum Streptophyta; class Magnoliopsida; order Asparagales; family Asparagaceae; genus Scilla; species Scilla litardierei. Next base: position 69,185 of record JAULAV010007328.1, read on the forward strand.
TGCTAGAAATCCCCATTGACACATTTTATCGAACACATGCCATGCAACCAAGTCAAATGAAATAACCAAGCATCAATCCTACCCTAACCCGTATTAGGGTTCATCAATACTACTCCATTATGAAAAACATAAAAGAAATACTTATCTTGAGTTTGAACCTTCAATCCAATACAAGATTTATTAACCAAAAACCTAATCTAAACTAATCTAAATCTCACAAGAGAAAGGGGCAAAAAGCCCTAGAAAAACTGAAGAACAACTCCCCTAAGTCGTGCCCCCAACCTCTATTTATAAACCCCTCAAAAACCCCACTGGTTCGGGTCCAGAACTGTCAAAACAGGCCCACCCGATCGGGTGGAAGTTCACCCGATCGGGTGGACAGAAACAGAGACTTGAAACGGCAGAAAATGATCTCACCCGGTCGGATGGTAACTCACCCGATCGGGTGAAATGAAAATTCAGACTGCTGCCAAATTCAGCACACAGCTGCGCTTCGAAAATTCCAGAAAAATGTAGAAAAATCGGATTTGGGCATGCGACCTATCGTTGGAAAGCTAACGACGATGCCGATGCTAAAAAAATAAGAGATCATCCAAAATCCCTCTGGAATGATAGCAGATCTTCAATGAGTGCATCAGCAGCGTGTAAAAGCGGAAGAAAAGGCCACCCGATCGGTTGAAACATCAATTGATCGGGTGAGCCGCTTGTTGCTTTGGCCATCGGGCTTCGGGAGCTTCAACCGGTCGCTGAGGAGAACGGGTGGCATGACTGGGTCATCGTTTGGGAAACTTCAGCCTCAGATGAACCGATCGGGTGAGATATCACCCGATCGGTTGGAATTAAGCTCCAAATTCCCGAGAACTCTGTTGGGATGAACCGGTCGACGAACCGGTCGGTTGACATTGCGCTTCGCTCCAGCTTCAGTCCGGGTCAGGCACACGTGCATCACCCGATCGGTTGGCTGTGTCCAACCGATCGGGTGGGGGCTGAAAAGTGGCAATTTTGGTCGTTTGACCCCCTGGATCACGCGTGACCCCTCCCGTTGCTCCGGGGACTCAAGATAACGTCGTTTTATGTCCCCTATACCGGTAAATTCCTGGAAAATACAAAAAACACGGAAAAGTGAAAGAAAACAAGAAAACACGAGAAAACGAATATAAGACGGCGGTAAAATACGGAAAAACAAGGAAGAAAACATGCGCAAATATATGAAATATAAACGCACATCAATATCTTCAAAATGTTGTAAATAGGAGTAATGAGATAAGCCGAAGAGATCTGAATGTCTTAGGGCTTTTACAGTTCAGGAGGAGTTGAGGGAAATTGTACTCTTTTTCCTTAGCTATGGTTTTTTCCAAAGGGTTTTTCAAAGCCAAAGGTTTTAACGAAACAAATCACATCAACTCTGGATCCTGAAATATCTGCCCCTTTGTGACGCTCAGAATCCCGAAGTGTTCATGAGCAGAGTCGCTTGTACAAAACATGGGGAGTTAGAGAGCGTCTGTACTCTTTTTCCTTAACTATGGTTTCTCCCACAGGTTTTTCCATAGCTAAAGGTTTTAACGAGGCAAACCTCACCAACTCAGGATCTTGAAGTATCCACCCCATGTGAGACTCATACTACGCTCAGAATCCTGAAGTATTCATGAGCAGAGTCCATATCTATGGCTGGATAAGGGGGAGTGTTGTGAATGGATAATACCGAGTTAGTTAGTCGGTTGAGATCACGGCTTATCTTATAGATAAGACCGTACCTATTGTACCTTATATGTATACGCTTCTCTATATGCTATAAATAAAGAGCTAGGGGTTCCTCTCCCAGATGTTGATACATAACAAGAAAAAGAATACTTTGACAACATAAATATCTTTCCAGGGGATCCTGTGCTTTAAATCAATTTACCCTTTTTGGAGGAAAAAGTCATATTAGGTTTAAGTGTTCGATTATCTTTATGGACATGATGAAGTTGCATCTCTTATAATAACGAGTCAAAAAAGTGCCGAATTATTGACAAATACGTGATAAATATTGTAAAGGTAGAACCCGTAGCCCTATATTTATAGTAGAAAGTTTACAATTGGGTGGATACCCTATCCCTACATGGGTTCTACACGTGCCTACAAAATCACATTCGTAACACTTCCCCTTATCCATCCATCATTGTAAGCTCAATATATGAATACTTCAGGATTCACGGTGCTTATCAGTATCATGTGGATTTGGATACTTCTGGATCCTAGGTCTTGTCTCATTAAAACATTTTGCTATGGAAAACTGAGTGAAAAAAACCAATAACTAAGGAAAAAGAGTACAAGTCTCTTTAACTGTAACGCCCCGCTCCCCAGAATACCCTACAGTATATGGCAACTTGGCCATTACATTCTACCCACCTTAAAATACAGTCCGTCCTCGGACTTCCTTGACTAAGGGCCAAACATTAGGATGGACATGCCTAAACATTAAGGTCACTCTACCACATGCATAGATACACTATAAAAAAAGCAAGGCATACTCATATACATGGACTTAAACATATATCAAATAGTCACGCACATACAAATACTCATACATGTGTAATGGCCCAGTTACCATATACGGCCGTGTATCCTAGGGAGCGGGGCATTACATTAACTTTCCCTGATATGTGGATATCACTAGGGGTGGATACTTCTGGATCCAGAGTTAATGTGGTTGCCTCGTTAAAACCTTTGGCTATGGAAAACCCAATGGGAAAAAGCCAATAGCTAAGTGAAAAAGAGTACAACTCTTCATTAACTCCCTATGTTCGTGCAAGCTTCAGGTTTTATAACTCTTAGGAATCTATACATCAATCCACTTTACAACATTTCGAGAATAAATACAAAATACTAGTATTGCTCATCTATGGCAGCTGTTAAATCCAAAGGAGCTTTTGGAGATGTGTGTTTTGTCTCATCGCCATTGATGTAGCCTCCTTTAGGTTGAACTAGGAAAGTGGCATGGTCTGCAAACTTGGTAGACAACTCCAGTTTTCTAGTCTTTGATCCAGTCGTCACTGGTCTACGAAGTACTTCAGGGCGTAGCTACACACTCTTGATTTGTTTCTTGGTGAGCTTCTCGACATGGTAGGATGATGTTGCCTTAGTGGTATGCTTTGTAGATCTTTAGAAGGTGGCCATTCCTTCGTTGTGGTCATCGCGATGATATATTACCTGCATCTGCACATATATTTAACATGGAGGCTGACCCTTGACCTTTGGAGGTAGCGCAGAAGATGCGTAGGTCCGGTCTAGTGGCGCGCTGCTGGCGCTGCACTGTATCTTGCTAACAGATTTACTGTCAACGCTATATCAGGACGCGTGCAGTTGGCCAGACAAGGAAGTACTTCGATAAGGTACTTCAGGTCCTAGTATTTCCTCCCCTGTTCCAGCGGATGGAAGGGGTCCTTATGTAAATCCATACAACCTATATGTGTATTTAGTGGATTACAATGGTCTATGTTACTTCATTAACATCAGGTGTATGAAGGTTAATGTCACATGATTTTCATCTTCTAAATGATAATTTCATCTGCTGGATGATTTTTTCATCTTCAGGATGATATTTTCATCTGCTTCATGGTATTTTCATCTTCAGGATGATATTTTCATCTGCTAGATGATATTTCCATCTTTAGGATGATAAGTTTGTAAGGCTAGACATGTCTTTATTTCGCCTAGGCTTGCATATCCTATTGGGGTTAAACAGATATTTCAGCTTTCTCTTCAAGAGATCCGATGAGGTTCGAGTTTTTCTCAAATCATTTTATATATTATTTCTCATACAATAGACGTCCCGAAGTCTATTTAGGCAATTAATGAAATTAAGAATAAATACTTAGGGGTATGCCGTCACCACATCCAAAGCAGCATATCCACAATTTCTTTTTGCCAATCGTAAGGGTTTCGCTACTATAACCAGGGAGTTTGATGCATCATTTATGCTTCATAAGTGAGTCAAGCTCATCTTACTTTATTACTTCCTGGTTTTAAGTAAAAAGACACCTCTAAACTATAGATTATACCTTATAACATATGAATTTATTTATATTTTATACAATACTCACTATTCCTATATGTTTGATATCTTTTGATATCAGGACTTCTGGTCCAAACACTTCATGTTTCATAAGTGAGTCCAGCTCAACTTATTTTTGCCTCATTCCACATTTTTGGCCAATCACGTTTGCGTTTTAGCAAAGGAGTGTGGATCGATTACTATGATTAAATGGCAAAACGAATCGTGGATTAATTGTCGATAAGTGTGTGTTTTTATCTAAACACCTCCCCATGTACGTACGTTGTTCATTTATATTTCATTTAATTCCAGAATTTCCTCTTCTTGAGGTCTGGAAAGGGAGAGGATATAGAGATGAGCTCACTTTCCTGTGGTAGTATTGTTTTAAGGTCTCCAGTAGTTTTTCTCTATTTGGAGCTTTGTGGAATGTCCTCTCTTCATTGAGGACATCCACTTCTGCTGCTTGTGGATTGCATCCATCATTTTTGGTATGTCAATCCTAGGTGGATTTTTAGCAGCAGGGATGTGTGTTTTGACAATATTCTGATTGTCAACTATTATGTCCGATGAATTTTTTACAGTTTCATAATTGTGGAGGAGCTTCAGGATTTCATCATAATTCATAATTCTCGGATCATAGGTTTTGATATTCTTGATATGGTCAACCGAGTTTTAAGCTCAGGGATGATTATGACATCCAAGTTGACCCAAATACTGGAAAATTAAAGAGTCATGAATGTGAAGAATTTTCAGGATCTCATCGTCATTATTGAATCTTTAAATGAGGGCCCATCAATGCACAATCTTATGAGATGTGCTTTTAAATGCTTCCCCTGTTTGGAGTGTATTTTGATGGTTTGTAGTGGTGATCTGGGGATGTGTACCTATCAAGGCACAATTAATAAGATGTGCTCTAATTGCCTCCTTCGTTTGGAGTTCTTGGGAAACTATTTATCTGGGGTGATCAGGCCCTGATAAATAGGTTCTTTGGTGGCATTTTGATGGTCTACAGTGTAATTGCATGTCCCCATGCAATCACCATCAACTGGATTTTTAACAGATGAGTAATCTTGTTTGAATGATTTACTCATATGACCCATTTTTCGGTGTGAATACAATCTTCAGGATGTTCAACTTTATACCAGTTTGCAAATTATTGTGGATTTTCCTGTATTATCCAATTTACCCGCCATTTACTAATATGTCCTCTTTGCTTTGACAAAGATGGACTGCTGTTGGATAATATGATTTCTTATTACCATTTTTAGAGGATATATGGATGAGTACAATAAGGTACTTCATCGGACCTTTGTGGGGAGTGGATAAGTCCAATTTATCTCTCAATTACTCTCAAGAGGCCTAAAGATTTTTTAATGATAGATTTTATAAACAATTATATTTGAGGAAGTCTTGAGAGTCAATTTCTACGTGTAGTGGAGATGACCTCATAGTCATTTTCCCTTTAAATTGGACAATAAAAGCGCACCCTGTGTTCTTCAAGTTATGATTATAGGATTGAGATGTGATGTATTGCATCATCATCCATCCAGGGTGACATATTATGTCGTACCAAAGTTAAAACTTGGATGATTATGTTCACTTAAGGTGTTCCATTTGCTTCCCCTTTTCGAATTTATATAGGACCTTTTGAAACTTTATTTGAATTCCCAAGTCTGGTCTTTATGCCATTATATCTTTGAGCCATTCATTAGGAATTTTGTTTTGACAAATATCCATCGAAACTTAGTAAGTTTCTTTTTCAGAGAGTATTGGTCATCCTCATATTATATTACAGATGCTTAAAAAACTAAGCATAAAATTTGTAATATAAATAAATGCTTAAAAAGCATAAACATATATATACTGTGATCAATAATTATGTTAGAAAAGTATCCCACGTAATTATGTTATGGCAACAAATTATTGTTTTTCAAAGTTTATATGTGCTCAGGGAATGGCCAATTATACGATAGTTGGGTCGACTTTCGACTTTAGGCTATCTTTGTATAATTTTTCTTTGGCATAAATTAATGGCCTTTCATATTACAAGAGCAGTATGTGTCTTATCAGAAATTCCTGGTCTGATCTTGGTTTGCCATTGCTTATTCCACATCGAGGTATCTCATATATTCACTTTCTCTTTTTATTTTCAGGATATTGTTGGTCCTGAATTTCCCCTGTTTTAAATCTTCCATACTATTAATTTTCAGGAAGAAGAAATATTAGTCTTACTAAGGAGACATACACAAGAGAGCAAGTTTGTTTCTATACTTCCACTTTTCAGTTTGTGGAAGGAGAAATATGCTAAAGGGGAACAAATACTTGGAAGCGAATCTCATAATATATTTCTCTCACTTATTTATTTAGCCACGATTTCAGGAGTGAGCTTATGTTGAAGGCTAGATTCAAGAATCATTCCTTATAGAGTGAGATTACTCTAAAAGAGTTTATCGGTGTTATGTCATACTTCTGGTATCCATATTGGTCTATTAGACCATAGATCTGTGAGATCTATTTACCGCGAAGTGTGCATCTTTAAGATGGTAGAAATAATTTTCGCATATTCCCATCGATTTTTATTTGATAAAAGGGTATTTGACATTTTAATTTGAACTTCAGGTTCGATTGTCAATATAGATATGATTTTTAAAATTTTGAAAATTATAATTATTTGTGTGACATAATGCATAATCATAGTTATGTGCATATATGCATGAAGTTTTTAACGTGTAAAAACATATGATGCAAACAATATAAAGCACGTAAGCTGAATATTATGCTCAATAATATCATCATAGGTAGTTCAGATAAAGCATATAAAAACAATTATAAGCATGAGAAAAACCTAAGTGATGCATTCAAATATTCTCAATATTTTTGAGATAAAAAATTTATGCAAACCACACATATTAACTTGTTGCATGGAATGACTAGTCACCATTAAAAAGTAAAGTCCAAAGTCTATATACAGTCCCAAGAAGACTAAAGAGAAAAGTACAACGTAGGAACCATGTGGGCCCCATCTTCTGGCAAGTTGGTCTCCATCTTCATGGGATGTGACACCGACCTTGGTTATTTACAATTTAATCCTCACTACATTTTCGCTCAAAAAGAAAAAATGCGAGAAAAGTAAAATAGTGACAAACAAGCTGATCCAAAACCACATTGACGCGATTTATCACAAATATAAAATTTGAATCAGGCATATAAAAGTTTTCATCACAGACATTTAGATATGCTCCAAGCATTTAATAATTTGCATTTCAGGCATTCAGATATGCTTCAGGCATTAATAATTTGCATTTCAGGCATTCAGATATGCTTCAGGCATTAATAATTTGCTTCACAGAAAATCAAACATGCTGCATGCATTTAAATTTGTGTTATAGGCATAGAATGGACCAAAAATAAAGGTGAAAAGAAATCAAGAATTTATTATATGTTCTGAAAAATCTCCGTATAGAATTAAATAGCACCGTCGTACAAATTCGTCCCAAAAACCGTAATTAGGGTTTTCTTTGGTTTTCGCATGGTTTGCACAGCGGCGGCCGTCAGGACTATGATAAGTGCACGAGGGTGCGATGGCGGCCTGCGGGGCCGCAAAAAACACAGTGCTACGGTTGCAGTCTTCGGGGCCGAGATTTCACGCAAACGGGGCTGCCTCGAAAGGGGCAGCTGGGGGTGCTATCGGCACCCCCCCTAAAAGCATAGCATGGGGACTGTCGACCACCACCAATACGAAGACAATAGACGGTGGGGGGAGGGGGCTGCCGACCCTCCCGAAGCTATAGCAACGGCGGCATGGGGGGACTGCCGGCCCTCCTGAAGCTATAGCAACGGCGGCATGGGGGGACTGCCGGCCCCCAAAACAAGAGTAACGTCGACGCGGGGTGGGGGGGAGCGGGGGACTGTCGGGCCCCCTAAAACAGGAGCAATGCCGATGGGGAGACTGTCGGCCCCCGAAAGCAAAATCAACGCCAGCGGGGGGACTGCTGGCCCCCCGAAGCAAAATCAACGCCGGTAGGGGTACACTACTGGTACCCCTGAAGCAAAATCGACGTGACGGGGGGAGGGGGACTGCCGGTCCCCCCGAAGCAAAATCAACGCCGGCAGGGGGGGGCCTGCCGCCCCCTATATCAGAGACATCACGTGGGGGTGGGGGGTTACCCCCCGAAACAGAACAGCAGGGGGGCTACCCGCCCCCAAATTGGCACGGTGATCACGTCGGGATGTACTCCCAAAACAATGTAGTTTTACCGCAAGCACATGGTTAAGTGGTGAGCGGGTATCGAATCACGGGGAGAAACTGTTGGTATTATATTGGTTACTTGGCAGAGATGGAACAATGGTGGAGGAATATATGGTGTCACAAGCAAATAACACGTCGGTTGTAAATTCAATCAATGAAAATGTTTAGGGCTAGGGAATCCACACTATAGATGTTCAATCATCAATGTGAATAGGAACTTCCATATTACTACTCTTGATTTCGGGTGAAATTTTCTCAACCAAAATGGAAACCAATGCACACTCTCGTGCTACACAAGTCTATAATAATCTAAACTAGAACCTCGCTCTTGCACAAGCCTAGTTCTAACTATTAACATTAAGTTCGACAATATAATTCAATTCCAACTCAAGTTTGCTTTCTCGCAACGTGAATTCGAATCTAGATTATGATGGTTCATATTCGTTTTACCGTCGTACAAACAAATATAGTTATAGAAATATAATAAAGACGCTAGTTTTGGTCGATCTCGCACACCAATTCTATGGAATCTCGATTATAGATCTAAATCGGATATCTAGGGCTTCCTATAGATCAAGATCCTCTCTCGAGCTCTCAAGATCCAATAGAAATCCCTAGCTATCCGTTGTAAATTAACCATAATCTAACCCTCAAACAAGTTTAGCAACATGGGGTTTCATTAGATTTCACATATCTAACTTTAAATCCATAGGGTTCATCCCTTTTACCCTAGAGCAAAGAGACTATGCACAATTCAACATGATCAAAGCAATGTAATTGGTAGATGCAATAGAAATCATCATAGCCATGAAATCTAAACAGAAATCTATCATAAAAACTAGAATCAATAGGAGTTTAGACAAACCAATTGTGTTCCAGCTTCAATCCACAAAAAGAATAAAGAACTTTGCACTCCAATCCTTAAGCAATAGCAAAATAAAATAAACTTCTCCTTAGAACTCTAGCCGCCTCGTCCTCTTTTGATGGCTCTCAAAATTACCTATTTATACTAACTCAAAAACTAGAAAAAAGCTGACCAAAATACCCTCAACCTGAAGTAAACCCTAATTCTCAAATCTGGGCCGGCGGCACACTCGGTCGAGTGAAACTGTCACTCGGTCGAGTGGTATTTTCTGCAGAAAATCCTCAAATTCAGCGTTTTGTCTTCTAAGGCCACTCGGTCGAGTGGTCGGCTCACTCGGTCGAGTGGCCTTCTCACTCGGTCGAGTGAGATCTCCTACGGACTTCTCCAGAAACAGTATCTGCCTCCAACTTTTCTTCTCTCCACTCGATCAAGTGGGCTTCTCACTCGATCGAGTGAAAGTTTCACTCGGACGAGTGCATTTGGTGCAATTCTTTGGCTAGGGCTGGGTGTATCTGCTTCACTCAGTCAAGTGGGCTGCACCACGTGGCCGAGTAGGCCGAGTTTTCATCTTTTTCTTCTTCTCATCCCTTCCTTCCTTCTTCTCTTCTCCTTCTTTCGCTTCTTGACCTCTTCAAGCACTGTGAGCTCCTCAATATCGTCACCGTTGACGCTCCAGCACACGTATATATGCTCCTATCTCCAAATTGCTTCCGATTGCTCCATATTTCCTGAAAATCCAACGAAACATAGAAATATTGAAATTCGTCGCGAAATCATCGTTTAAGCTTTAAATTCTCGATATGAGCAATAAAAATGGCATGGAAATATGCAGAAATCAAGTGTGAAATATGAGCATATCAAAATCTCACAAGCTTACCTCTTACTCGTCCTTGAGGAGGACAAGTAAGAAGCAAACTTGGCGAATAAAAATAAAGAAAATCAAATAAATCGAAAAGAAGGCGAAGAGGGGAAATGCTAGATCATTCTCTCAGAACTCGAATTCACTCGCCCAAATGCACCAATAACGAATATAAACATTACTATCGCTTTTATTTCGATATCATTTCATAAAAGTCACACTTGATATAAAAACTGAGAACAATGTGAATCTTATGAGATATGAAATCATTTTAACGTTAAACATTATCTAAGGCATAGAAAACGATATACATGTTCATAGAAAACACACTTTTTAATTGACTGCTTCTACTTGGAGTATAAGAGATATCAGGAAATTCATACATATGAAAATGGAAAGATGTGGTCTCATGAATTTCTTGTCTATTTTTCAACTCATAGACGTCATTATACTCAAAGTCATCTTCCTAAGTATTAGAGCTTACCTAGCCTTGGTAGTCATGCACATATAAGTAATCAAACTCTCTCACATCATTGGATTTCCTCCCCAATCTTATTTATATGCGTAATGGCATCAAATGTATAGAATATGGTTTTTCCCAAGCATTGTGGCTCCATAGAAGAAAAGAAAGAAAGGGATGGTGTATATACAATGAAGTTTTCTTTTTCTCTTTTTGTAGCTTTCTTTCTTTTTCTTTTTTTGTAATCCTTATATACACAAGTGCAATCTCCAAAGAAAGATATATTATTTTGTGGTTTTGGGATCATGAGGATTTTTGGCACTTTTTTTTCTTTTTTTGGTATGGGTTACTTTAGGGGAGAATTTCCATTGATAATATGCATAGAAATTTTTTCAAGATATGTGGAGAAAGAATATATCATATCACTCAGTTCACTCTTTGTATGTGCATAACTACTTCAGCCGGGTAATATCATCTACTCAGTTTGATTTCTAAAAGCAAACTAGTTTATTCATATCAAATGATATTAAGTTCATTTAACCCAAAGTTTTTGTACACAATTCATGCAAATCAGAAGTGATATAGAGATATGAAAGCAGTATTCCAAATATAATGTAGTCAATGCGTGAATCTTAGTATGTTTTCTACAAAGTGTATACAATAAGGTAATTCTCAGACGAGTTAATGTTAACATTCATCCATGGACAATAAATATCACATTGGAAGTTCTTTTTCTCAAGTGCACACAAGTATATCGTAAATGATATCAGAAATAAAGACAATAGTGCTGCGAAAGATATGTGCAGAGGTAAAGTGAATATTCAAGCTAAATTCATCACAGCGAATTCATCTCTAGCAAAGAAAATAAAAGAAGTAATGATAAAATAAAATCTAACTATACACATGCTAGCAATTTAAAAGTAAAGAAAATTATGATGGATGGAAAAATGAAAAAATGTGTGAAAATAAGTGAAAAATAAAGAAAAATGAAAATAAAGATGAAAATAGAGAAAATAAAAGTGCGTGAGTACACTCACTCCCTTAAGCTAAACATCACATTGTCCTCAATGTGCAAAGTGTGGTACTGGGACATAAAAGAGGGGTGGGTGGGTAGATGATGCAAAATGAAAAGTAAGGAAAAATAATAAAAGAAAAACCTGATGAATCTACATGATGGTATATACAATAAAGATATGCAAGGCAAGCATGCAAAATGATGAGATGGATGTAAAAGATGATCAAAAGTACTCTCCTCCAAGCTAGAATCTATGGTGACATGAAAAGTGAAGGCAAAGGGGCAAGCAAAATAATGGGTAGAGAAGGGAGAAAAAGTATATCGGGCATCAAGTGAAGTGCCTACTCAGGTGCATCGCAATCACCTCCCTATGATGGGGGGGGTGGTGGTGGAGGGGCTGGCTGGCTGCAGCTGCAGCTGCTGTAAAATCTGGTTCAGCGTCAGCTGAATACCAGGGATAAGGGCTACATGGGTTTGCTGGGCAGCAACAGCATAGGTGAGGGCTCGAAAATTGACTCTAAGTCCAGCAATTGCCGACTCGACTGTGCTCAGACGCAAGTCTCTGTCGTCAGGAGCGAAGGTAGAGGGACGTACACATGTATGAGCTGGACTCACACGGCCGCCAAAAACTAGTGGGGCTACTATGGGGTGTGTGTACAGAGCAGGGCTCACAACAGGATGCTCCACTTCCAGGTAAGGCTGAGACACAGTAATGCCTGCTGAAATGGGTGCAACAGATGATGTGAGCAGAATATTGGCAAAAGTGGAGGAGGGTGCAGAGGTCGTGGCAACAAATATGGTGACAGACACCACGACGCTCTCAGAGAATACGTCGGTGGTAGAGACATGAATATCGACAGGTGGGGTGGGCACGAAAATGGAAGATAGGGTCACCCTAGAAGTCGGTATCTCAAATGAGGTGTGGGTGTCTACGGTCATAGGAATGGAAGGATCAGTACTCTTAGGACTGAATGGGGCAGGATCAGACACAACCATGGTACTCTCGGGGATGGGTGTGGACATGGAACTCTCAGCACGAGCAGAAGTAGAGACAGATGTGTTGGGTCCAGGGAGTGGATCAGAGGTGAGCTGAACTATGTGGATCTCAGGTGGGTGAGGCTTAATGGGGTGCTCCTGCTGCT